>CAUDMG010003187.1:1737500-1862500 GCA_958450375.1 Homarus gammarus | reverse complement strand
CCTAATCAATTAAAAACTAATGCATTCACCTATCACTCAATTAATCACATAACTAATTTCAACACTAATCACGTAACTAATCCCTTAACTAATCACTAAAATTAAGGACAGCCGCCACCTGCAGAGTGGCATCTGTTGTGTTGACCCCCGCATCTGTTGTGTTGACCCCTGCATCTGTTGTGTTGACCCCTGCATCTGTTGTGTTGACCCCCGCATCTGTTGTGTTGACCCCTGCATCTGTTGTGTTGACCCCTGCATCTGTTGTGTTGACCCCCTGCATCTGTTGTGTTGACCCCTGCATCTGTTGTGCTGACCCCTGCATCTGTTGTGTTGACCCCCGCATCAGTTGTATTGACCCCCGCATCTGTTGTGTTGACCCCTGCATCTGTTGTGTTGACCCCCGCATCTGTTGTGTTGACCCCCGCATCTGTTGTGTTGACCCCTGCATCTGTTGTGTTGACCCCCGCATCTGTTGTGTTGACCCCCGCATCTGTTGTGTTGACCCCCGCATCTGTTGTGTTGACCCTCGCATGTGTTGTGTTGACCCCCTGCATCTGTTGTGTTGACCCTGCATGTGTTGTGTTGACCCCCACATCAGTTGTGTTGACCCCTGCATCTGTTGTGTTGACCCCCGCATTTGTTGTGTTGACCCCCACGTCAGCTGTGTTGACCCCTGCATCAGTTGTGTTGACCCCCACATCAGTTGTGGTGATCCCCGCATCAGTTGTGTTGACCCCCACATCAGTTGTGTTGACCCCTGCATCAGTTGTGTTGACCCCCACATCTGTTGTGTTGACCCCCACATCTGTTGTGTTGACCCCCGCATCTGTTGTGTTGACCCCCACATCTGTTGTGTTGACCCCCACATCTGTTGTGTTGACCCCCGCATCTGTTGTGTTGACCCCCACATCAGTTGTGTTGACCCCTGCATCAGTTGTGTTGACCCCCACATCTGTTGTGTTAACCCTTGCATCAGTTGTGTTGACCCCCACATCAGTTGTGTTGACCCCCACATCTGTTATGTTGACCTCCGCATCTGTTGTGTTGACCCCTGCATCAGTTGTGTTGACCCCACATCAGTTGTGTTGACCCCCACATCAGTTGTGTTGACCCCCACATCTGTTGTGTTGACCCCCGCATCAGTTGTGTTGACCCCACATCAGTTGTGTTGACCCCCACATCAGTTGTGTTGACCCCCACATCAGTTGTGTTGACCCCCACATCAGTTGTGTTGACCCCCACATCAGTTGTGTTGACCCCCACATCAGTTGTGTTGACCCCCGCATCAGTTGTGTTGACCCCTGCATCAGTTGTGTTGACCCCCACATCAGTTGTGTTGACCCCCACATCAGTTGTGTTGACCCCCACATCAGTTGTGTTGACCCCCACATCAGTTGTGTTGACCCCCACATCAGTTGTGTTGACCCCCACATCAGTTGTGTTGACCCCCACATCAGTTGTGTTGACCCCTGCATCAGTTGTGTTGACCCCCACATCAGTTGTGTTGACCCCTGCATCAGTTGTGTTGACCCCCACATCTGTTGTGTTAACCCCTACATCAGTTGTGTTGACCCCCACATCAGTTGTGTTGACCCCCACATCAGTTGTGTTGACCCCCACATCAGTTGTGTTGACCCCCACATCAGTTGTGTTGACCCCTGCATCAGTTGTGTTGACCCCCACATCAGTTGTGTTGACCCCTGCATCAGTTGTGTTGACCCCTGCATCAGTTGTGTTGACCCCCACATCAGTTGTGTTGACCCCCACATCAGTTGTGTTGACCCCTGCATCAGTTGTGTTGACCCCCACATCTGTTGTGTTAACCCCTACATCAGTTGTGTTGTTGGTGTATATTAGCGTTAGGGTGTTTAGTCATTAGGTCAATTAAGCTGGGGTGTCTAATATTCAGGTGATGTCAAATAGGAAAACAGACCGACAAACTATATAAACAACGAACAAAAAGCAAGAATATGAACAATAAACAAATTATACTAAATCCTCGTAAAACAAACCCAGATTTAATTACAGAACCATTTGAAATCTGGGTATTATATTTCGATGACTCGGCATATATAAGGGCATACAAAAATACCCAGATTTAATTACAGAACAATTTAAAAATCTGGGTATTATATTTCCGATGGTTTATATATTTTTATGGTAGTATTTTGGCTTCGTGTCAGGTGAGTGTGGTGGCAGCTGAGTGTGGTGGCAGCTGAGACAAGGGGCGGCGTCACCTGTCTCCTAAGATCTAATGAGTCAATTTCTTAACACATCACACGGCAGGACATACTGTACCTGTATACCCACTTTTGTTTACTATTATTAAGACCATCGATTAATTATTGATACCTAGACTTTTATTATTGGAGGTAAAAATTAGGTTTATCGTTTGTGTAAATAAGTGAATTAAGGTACAAGGAAGTAATTAACACGAGCGAGAAATATTGTGACACCTAATGCCATCTTGTGACGAATTATATGAACTAATGTGATTATAATAGTTCTTTGTGTTTTTATTGTCATTTATTTTGTATTAACATGAATTTATATTTTAGCAAAGGTAATTTTTTTATTTTTTTTATTTCTTATGAGTGGTTGATGTTATTTTAGTGTTAATTGTGGTTGTTATTTATTTACGGTTGTTTCCTGGTTGTTTTGTGGATGGTGATGAGCTGAAACGATGACAGTGATGGTGTTGAGATGGCTTTGGTGGTGTACGCCCTGAGGTACACACACACACACCGCCCTTAACCCTCAGCCCCGCCATAGTCCGTCTAGACACACACACACACTAGGTAACATGGAAGGTTAACTTGTCTCGAACAAAGACAAGTTCAGGGACACAGGTTATGAGTCGCTCACCTCCAGTGGTCCACAAAAACTGAGTCATAAACACGAAGACACTTTCTTGTGCCCGGGAGAGTAATTATGAGAAGCTGAGTGAGTGAGGGAGGTGTCCCTACACGAGCTGGCTGTCAGAAGAGTGAACACAGGTATTATTATGGGAACACAGTACTAGATGATTGTCCTGGGCAGGCACAGGTAGTGGCAGGTGGTGACCTGGGCAGGCACAGGTAGTGGCAGGTGGTGATCTGAGTAGGCACAGGTTGTGGCAGGTGGTGTGACCTGGGCAGGTACAGGTAGCGGCAGGTAGTGACCTGGGCAGGTACAGGTAGCGGCAGGTAGTGACCTGGGCAGGTACAGTTAGTGACCTAGGCAGGTAGCGGTAGGTAGTGACCTGGGCAGGTAGCGGCAGGTAGTGACCTGGGGTACACAGGTGTGATAGCACCTCATCAGTATGCCTCCCAGCCACCTCTACACAACACCATAATGGACACACATTCTCCTGTGGTAATTGTCGGTATCGATGGTGTAGTGATGGTGATAGTGTAGTGACGGTGTAGTGGTGGTGTATTGGAGATGGTGTAGTGGTGGTGTATTGGTGATGGTGTAGTGATGGAGATGGTGTAGTGGTGGTGTATTGGAGATGGTGTAGTGGTGGTGTATTGGTGATGGTGTAGTGGTGGTGATGGTGGAGTGGTGGTGTATTGGTGATGGTGTAGTGGTGGTGTATTGGTGATGGTGTAGTGGTGGTAATGGTGTAGTGGTGGTAATGGTGTAGTGGTGGTGATGGTGTAGTGGTAATGGTGTATTGATGGTGATGGTGTAGTGGTGATGGTGTAGTGGTAATGGTGGTGATGGCGATGGCGTAGTGGTGATGGTGTAACAGTCGTAGGTGGTCATAATTGCCTTAGCTAAGCCCGACCTCTTTTTAGAACAATATTTATTTACAGGTAATTAAACAAGGGGGAAAGTAATGTGAAAATGAATTTGAAAACATCAACACTGAAACACTGTACTGTAGAGGAACTGCTCCAGTTTGTTTAGTTGGCTTACGCATTTCAGGAGGAGTTTTCGCTGTTCAGTATAATTTTGGCAGTCGTGTAGTCTGGTTCGTGTGAGCTTTGTCTAGTGTTTTCCAGAGATCAACACACTATTGTACTACATTATCATATTCTTATCTTCAAAGCTTGTGTTATTAAGACATTGACTTAAGATAAACAGCGTGACAGACATTAAATCAGAGATATAAACAGAAAACGAGAAGAATTTTAAAAGTGACGCCTGGCGAATTATCATAACAAACACTCCCTCCATTATTCCAGTTTAATGCAGTGTTTAGTACCATAGTGACTGACTTCTTGTTAACCAGGAGGATGTTAGTGGTATATAATGTATTAAAAGTACCCCTGCTTCACCTTTTACCCGAGAATATTACCTCATGGGTACTGTTGTTCATGTTGGTGCGCGTCGACTGCCTGTCTCTCCCTCCACCTCCCAACCCCTAGCTAAGATAATGAACCCAAGCATTGCTAATTCTTTATAATATACGTATTGATAAAACCAATATAATTTATATAGAGAGAGAAATGTACAAATATTTATATATGTTGAAATTTATCGTCGTTATTAACCTAAATAGAAGGTATAAAGGGATTCGTTCATTTGATATACCTGCATATGGTTTCATTATCAAAGGTTCGGGGTTCGGGGTTCGGGGTTTCAATACTGTGAAACCCCATTGACTGTCGGCTCCAGGAGGATAGTACAGCCCGCGTAGGAGTGGGTGAGTATTATTATTATTATTATTATTATTATGATTATTATAAAAAAGTGTTATAGGTATTGTTAATATATCCCTCTTTACTTGTCCCCCCCACCCTCTCTCACCCTCTCCCATACAATCCCTTCCCTATAAGGATATATGGAAATAATATAGTTGATTCATTAACTTAGCCATTAGAATAAATACAAATATACCTAAATAATACGTATATATTAAATAATACTATACATATATCCCCTATACTTCCCGCCATACACACAACTCCCAGCAGAAAAGAAGGTGGTAGAGGTCCTGCTCACCTCTTATCACCAAGTGGGGTTAAAACAAGAGACCAGGTATCCAAGACAGTGCTATACCCATGGACTCTCATTAGGGGTATTTTTCCTTCATTAGATTTGGGATTATGGGCTTAAGGGTCAACTGGTAGGGGGATGGTGGTGTGTTTCTCTCATCACCCCCCCTCACCCCCCCCTCACCTCTCACCCCTCCTTATCCCTAGGTAGAGGTTGTGGTGGCCCGTAGATAAGGAGGAAGGTGGTGGAGGTGCACTGCTTACTGGGAACTGCTACTGAGGTGGTGGTGGTGGTGGTGATGGTAGTGGTGGTGGTGATGGCGGTGCTGGTGGTGGTGGTGATGATGGAGGAACAATACGCTACACCTGTAATCATCAAAGTTACGTGTGTTGAATTCTCGTAACATCAGGTGTAAGACTTAACCTAACCTAACCTAACTTAACCTGTGGAACATTTGTAAGTTCACCTGCAGAACAACAAATTATCCTCCGTCACGCAACACCAGCCATTAGACCTACACAACAAAGGTAAGAATCTCGGTATATATTTCATGCCATTGTGGAGATAATTTTCACGGTTTGGCTCAAGTCATTTCAGTTGATTACACACACACACACACACACACGAATCTCTGAGGCCCCACGGTTTGGCTCAAGTCATTTCAGTTGATTACACACACACACACACACGAGTCTCTGAAGCCCCAGTACAGGTAAGTTATGTACAGTCCCCTTCACTAGTGTGTTTACAGGGGCTCGTCATATAAACATCCCACAAATCATTACATTGAGATATTTATTTTAATCTTATTTTATTATGATTTCTTAGTATGTTTACTATTGTGAGTTTCCTTCTGTCGAATGTAAACAAACACAGGACTTCCACACTGCACAAAACCTGACGAGCCCCTGTAAACGCGCTAGTGAAGGGGATTGTACCTGGATAGTCTAGAGTGGTATATAGGCCAGGTATAGTTCCCTTATTCGCGTTTATAGTAAAACCTCTATTTGACGGACACTATGGAGAGAAATGTCCGTTATATCGAGGGTCTGTTAGATGTGAAACCTCAATTTAACGGACTATATGGAGAGGAGAGTCCGTTATATCGAGGGTCCGTTAGATGTGAAATCCCCATATAACGGATTAATGGAGAGGGGTATCCGGTATATGGAGGTTTCACTGTACCATCTTGAGCTTTGTCGTTCCTTACTGGGGCAGAGTATTGTTCACTGGTCGCCTCACAAACACATGATCAGCCAAGTCAAGACAGGCGGAGACCAGGGTGACTAAGCGTATTTTGGGGGAATTTTGATAAACATGTGAGAATGGATATTTTTTGAGAGAGAGAGAGAGAGAGAGAGTCATGTTGTGAGGTTAGGTTAGGTTATACATTGCTATATTCACCTACATTTCTCTTTCACCACTAATATCTATGTTTATTAAAGCAAGAATCTCGCCCAACTTTTGCCCAGTGACTCTTCGGCCTCAGGAAGCTTCATAGGGTAAACGACCAACACCCGGTTCACTTGAGCTTCACTGTGTTCTCCTGGCGGTTCATTTAGGGTTGATTTATGTGGGAATGAATCATTATTATTTCCTACAAAGAGAACGGATGGATGGATGTATGTATGTAACAGTCATTCACCATATACAAATAACAGTACATTATTATATATTAAACGAATACGTTCGACACACTCGGTACCGACACTGGGTCTTGCTGGCTTCGAACTAATCAAAACCACTTTGGTAATGATTTTTCCCTTAACAACAAACTGTGGTGAAAATAGACACTAACCTAACCTAACCTAACCAACTTATAAGAATACGATTAATCTTTCCAACATAGAAGTTTCGAATGGATGACGACGGCTTGAAGTATTCGTCAACAGATGGCGTGGAAATACTGTATCTTTTATGGTTAGACAATCGAACAGTTCCGATAGATGGCGTTGAAAGACCTGGACGCTTCTCTCAGCTCTTGGTAAACAGTGAAGGAGTTGTTTGTTTATCCTTAATAACTTGTGGGTTTGGTGTTAGGAAGGTTGGTGAAGGTGTTGTTGGGAGGGAAATGACCAAAGTGTTGTATTATTATTATTATTATTATTATTATTAGTGTTATTATTATTATTATTATTAGTGTTATTATTATTTTTTTTAGTAATGGAGATGAAAATATGTTTATGAAGAACAAGTGGACCTTCACCACCCTCCTCCTCCTTCTTCGTCACTACTTCTTCCTCCTCCTCCCCATCCGCCTCCTTCTCCTACTCCTTCTGCTTCATCCTCACCAATATCTCCTACCTCCAACTTCATATTCTCCTCCTCCATCACTCCCTCCTCCTCCTCCAACCCCACATCTTCCTCCACCACCTTCTTTTCCTCATCCATCACCACCACTATCTTCTTCTCCAACATCACCTCCTCCTCTCCTTCTACACCAGCAATACCTCCTCCTCCCCCATCACCAATACCTCCTCCAACTCCTCCCCCATCACCAATACCTCCTCCTTCTCCTCCTCCATCACCAATACCTCCTCCTTCTCCTCCTCCATCACCACTCTTCCTCCTCCTCCAAAACATCACCACCTCCTCCAACACCTCCTCCATCACCACCACAGAAAGAACATTACTCTGAAGGAAGGATCTTACGAAAGGTGTAGAAATGAGAGACGAAAAGAATGAAGGAAGACTGAGAAACTAGGAAATAGCGAAGGGAGGAGGAGGAGGAGGAGGAGGAAGAGGAGGAAGAAGAGTAGGAGAAGGAAGAAGAGGAGAAGGAAGAAGAGTAGGAAGAAGAGGGGGAGGAAGAAGGAGAAGAGGAGGAGGTGGGTGGGTGTTCTTAGCCTCTGGGACACCTTGCCATCTTGTGGTTGCCAAAGATAAGACTAATGAGGTCAGCCTTCACAAACCTAAACCGGCCCGCTACTGACTGGCCAACCTGAGTCCCCGGCCCACTACTGGCTGGCCAACCTGAGTCCCCGGCCCACTACTGGCTGGCCAACCTGAGTCCCCGGCCCACTACTGACTGGCCAACCTAAGTCCCGGCCCACTACTGACTGGCCAACCTGAGTCCCCGGCCCGCTACTGACTGGCCAACCTGAGTCCCCGGCCCACTACTGACTGGCCAACCTGAGTCCCCGGCCCGCTACTGACTGGCCAACCTGAGTCCCCGGCCCGCTACTGACTGGCCAACCTGAGTCCCCGGCCCACTACTGATTGGCCAACCTGAGTCCCCGGCCCGCTACTGACTGGCCAACCTGAGTACCCGGCCCACTACTGACTGGCCAACCTGAGTCCCCGGCCCGCTACTGACTGGCCAACCTGAGTCCCCGGCCCGCAACTGACTGGCCAACCTGAGTCCCCGGCCCGCTATTGACTGGCCAACCTGAGTACCCGGCCCACTACTGACTGGCCAACCTGAGTCCCCGGCCCACTACTGACTGGCCAACCTGAGTCCCCGGCCCGCTATTAACTGGCCAACCTGAGTCCCCGGCCCGCTACTGGCTGGCCAACCTGAGTACCCGGCCCACTACTGACTGGCCAACCTGAGTCCCCGGCCCGCAACTGACTGGCCAACCTGAGTCCCCGGCCCGCTATTGACTGGCCAACCTGAGTCTCCGGCCCGCTACTGACTGGCCAACCTGAGTCCCCCGCACACACCTTGAGGTCCAGGAGGAGGAGGGAGAGGAAGGGGGGAGGAGGAGGAGGAGAAGAAGGAGGGGGATGAGGAGAACGAGGAAGGGGAATGATGAGGGGAAAGGGTATGGAAGAGGGAGAGGAGGGGGGTGGAAGAATTGGAGAAGGAGGAGGAAAAGGAAGAGGAAGGAAGGATGAGGGTAAGGGGTAGGAGGAGAAAGAAGAGGAAAGGACGAGAGGGAAGAAGAGAAGGAGGAAGAGGAGGAGAAAAAGGAGGAGGAAGGAAGGATAAGGGTAAGGGGTAGGAGGAGGAGGAAGAGGAAAGGACGAGAGAGAAGAAGAGAAGGAGGAAGAGGAGGAGGAAAAGGAAGGAGAAGGGAGGACTCGACCATATCTCCTACAGGAACTACCTCGCGTGTTGTGGTCTGACCTCACAGATATGTTATCGTACCTGAGGCCAGAAGTGTCTTTTACCTGAAGCTACGCCATCGTACGCCACAGTTAAGTGTCGTACTTCAGGGGCTGAAACATCCTACTTAAGAGGGTTAAAACATCGTACTTGCTAGGTTTATTTATCGTATTTAATGGGTTAAAACACCGTACAGTACTTAGTGGGTCAAAGTATCGTACATAATGGGTTAAATCCTCGTACTTAGTTGCTATTGGGTTATTTATATGATAGTACATGGGTGGAGGGGGAGGTGTGGTGGGTGGAGGGTGAGGTGTGGTGGGTGGTGGGTGGAGGGGGAGGTGTGGTGGGTGAGTGGAAGAGGATAATTAAATTAATTTAAATTTTGCTACTTACAGCGGCTAGTTTATTGTGCACCCCATACTCATCCTGTGAGCGATAGCGCAAAAGGATTACAGAGTAGAGTTCACAAAGGGCTGTGTAACTAACCCCCGTGGTCAGGATATTATGGCATTGAATGTTACAGAGTATTTCAAATAAATTCTTTGTTTATATAAAGGGAAACTTATTCACAACTGCGTGAGTACAGGCGTGTGAGGCAATATGTCTGGCCTCACACTTTGTTATTCACATTTGTGTCAGAGGTATTCAAGCACATTGTGTATTTGGTTCTGTACATGAGAACTGATATAGTTACTAAGTGCAAAAAAGTGGATATAATCTTAATATGTCGGCTATCTTGCCATTAGAGATGAAGTGTTGTGCCATTTCACACACAGTGTGCTGTACTTGGACCTGTCCCTAAAAGGTTCTATCTTCACACAGTCGAGGACGTAGTGTTCAAGTGTGTGGCCATATGTCTAGCCACACACTTTATATTTAGTCTTGTTTACATCTGCTTGAGGAACATACTGCCAGAGGTACTTAAATCCTAACCTTAATCTAGCGGTCACAACATCTTGTAATGTAGTGATCTTGTTACTTGCTCCATATACATATTTCACTTGATACATCTCATCATGGTAAACTATGGATCGACTAGTGCCTGTTTGCATTTGTCTACTTGCGTCAAATTCATCAATAAGTTCTTTCCTAATTACAGTCACAACAATAGCACTTCCAGCCCTCTCACAGGTGGTGTTAATGAGATCCATCGTGCAGATGGTCTGTGTGATATTGTCTATGTGTTCAAGAGCTCTCACCTTGGCAGTGTGTTGGAGATAAATACTTTGTAAAATTAACCTTTCAGGCAGATATGTCGGTATTGTGATGTCGAAGGGAACTGTCCACCAGGGTGGTAAGAAGCGCTGTTGTGTCTCAACTTTGTACAGATGGTCTAGTCCAAACATCTTCATATGTGTAGTTGTAGTTTGGATCCATTTAGACTCAGTAGTCCCATGGTTCATACATTCTAGCAATTTTAAGGAAACAATGTTATGAGCATCACCACGCAGAAGCCTCAGGACTATCATGAGGTTGACTTCAATTATTATATCTTTGACACTGGGTATACCTACAGAAGCTCTTTTCCTCATATTAAGTACTTTGGTGGTCATGGGACAGGCTAAGATAATTCTAAGAGCTTTAATTTGCATTTTTTCGAGCCTGTCAATACGTTTCCCGTCACAAAGGACCAGGGCTGGTGTGTGGTAATCTATCAGAGATCTTGTATAGCCTAGGTACACTCAGGCGCCATAGTTTCGACGCACCCTCTATCCCTACTCCTGGCTCGAGGGAAGTCGTAGTCAGGGCTGCAAACCGAACGGGCCCTCTTGTATAGTGATGTTAAGTATAGTGATGGTAAATAAAGTGTTGTGAAGACACTAAAAAACCTGTATCGTGTATTTATTCTCTCAAATATTACATCATGAACTGCTACCACATTGCACCACTGAACGATGGGTGGGAGGGGGGGGGGGGGGCGTTTGGTATGAAGCCAAGACTACGACTTCCATTGAGTCAGGAGTAGAGGTAGAAGGTGCATCGAAACTATGGCCCCTGAGTGTACGTTGTGGGTGGGTGGAGGAGGCGATGTGGTGGGTGGATGGGTGATGGGGGATGTGTGGTGGGTGGGTGAAGGAGGAGGGTAATGGATGGGTGGTGGAGGAGGTGTGGTGGGAGGGTAAAGGAAAAGGTGTGGCAGGTGGGTGGGTGGCTGGGGATGTGTGGTTAGGTGAATGGAGAAGGTGTGGTGGGTGGGTGGAGGGGGAGATGTGGTGGGTGGGTGGAGGGGGAGATGTGGTGGGTGGGTGGAGGAGGAGGTGTGGTGGGTGGGTGGAGGGGGAGATGTGGTGGGTGGGTGGAGGGGGAGATGTGGTGGGTGGGTGGAGGGGGAGATGTAGTGGGTGGGTGGAGGGGGAGATGTGGTGGGTGGGTGGAGGGGGAGATGTGGTGGGTGGGTGGAGGGGGAGGCGTTACCCTGTGTGACAGTCAGGGCAATAAAATCCACATTAAGATGCCTCACCTAGCTTAATGCCCCCCCCCCCCCACCCCCTCTAAGTATTCCATGACCCCCACCTCCTGTATCTCCCCCTCGACTCCCCAATCAACCTCCTCTACCTCCCCCTCGAACCTCCGACTTACTTCTTCCCTTCTCTGTGCACCTCCCACCTGCCTTCCCTCCCCACCTTCCCCCACAAATCTTCTCCTTCCCCACCACTCATTGGCCCTCCCTTCCCCCCCCCCCTCACAACCATCTCCCCCTCTCTCCTAACAAGCTCATAACCCCATTAACTCGTCTGCTTTGTGGAGTAGTTATAGTTAGAACGAGGTTATATGAGGGGGGGGGGGTGGTGGTGGTGGTCTGGGTGATGGTGGTAGGGGGTGGTGGTAGGGAGTGGTAGTGATAGTGGTGGTAGTAGGATGTGGTGGTGGTGGGAGAGGGTGGAGGTGGTAGCGGGTGGTGATTGTGGTAGAGGGTGTTGGTGATGGTAGGGGGTGGTGGTAGAGGGTGGTGGTGATGGTAGGGGGTGGTGGTGATGGTAGGGGGTGGAGGTGGTGGTGATGGTAGGGGGTGGTGGTAGGAGGTGGTGTTGATGGTAGGGGGTGGTGGTAGGGGATGGTTGTAGGAGGTGATGAGAGGGCCACCATGAAGACCTGTGTTAACGCGTGTTTTAATGTTGAAGCTCATAATTTATTGTGCCGGTCTCCCCCCCCCCCCCCCCCCCGGGCCTCTCCAGGCGTTCCCTCTCCTTACACACACACACACACTACTCCACGGCATCAATACCACCGGCCCTTAAGGTATGGACTCATCATACATA
The DNA here is from genome assembly GCA_958450375.1 of Homarus gammarus. NCBI lineage: Eukaryota > Metazoa > Arthropoda > Malacostraca > Decapoda > Nephropidae > Homarus > Homarus gammarus. The sequence continues at coordinate 1,850,266 of CAUDMG010003187.1, read as the reverse complement.
CTGTACATCATAATAATGGTTGCCCCTCGTGCAACGAGGATGGTCGGCCCAAGGGCCACCTAGGCGTGAATTTGAGGCTGTCGCCAACACAACAGCCACACCCTGAGTTAACGAGCTGCATGACCCAGTGTCAAGGAATAGCCCGAGAAAACCGGACAACTCGCCAACTGCACTGGCTAACCATTACCAGGGAACACGATCCGCAAATCGATTAACATCCAGGTCCCAATTACTGCTGGGTAGACAGAGGCAAATGGCGTAAAGAAACTTGCCCATAGTTTCACCCTGCCCGGGTATCGAACCCGGGTCCACTCGCTTTCGAGGCGAACATGCTGACCATACATACATACATACAGTCACAAAGTTTCCATCATAGACTCACACAAAACTGTTCACAATTAACAGAGACCAATTCCTGGTCATTTACAATTATGCAAATTTCTGGCTCCCTTCAGTTAAGGTAATATTATTCATTGGAGGTTTAGCTTACTACGTGTACACTCCTGAGCCTTACTCCAACACGTGGTGACGGGTGAGGGGTAGTGAGGGTGGTGAGGTAGATGCGGTGGTGGTGAGGGAGTGGTGGTGTTGGTGAGAGTTGTGGTGGTGAGGGAAGGGTGATGGTGAGGGAGGTGTGGTAGTGATGATGGAGGTTTGGTGGTGGTGGTGAGGGGGGTGGTAGCGATGGAGTGGTGATGGTGAGGGAGGTGTGGTAGTGATGATGAAGGTTTGATGGTGCGGGGTCTATCAAGCTACCAGGCTCACAGGGACACCACCTTGAGCAACAGGAACCACCTTACTAGATGTTGTTTCTGGTGTGAAGAGAGAGAGAGAGAGAGAGAGAGAGAGAGAGAGAAGTTTTCACCATGATAATAGCTGCTCGTAGGTGAAGGCCCCCAAGACTCGGAAAACTGGGGACGCCGGTTCGTATCCCTCCGACAAAGGATTTTACATGAGAAAGCATAGCAGGTACTCCGTTTACGGGCGGAATGTTGAACAAGAAAGGTAAAAATGGCCTCTTTCTTGTTTTTCTTCTGTGTATCACGGGAGTTAATGACGACGGTGGCTGATAACCTTGGGGTGGTAGTGGTGGTAGTGGGTGGTAGGTGGTGGGTCAACGGGTGGTGGTAGTGGTGAGGGAGTGTAGGGTGTACGGTGATGGTGTTGGGGGTGGTAGTAGGTGGTGGGTGTGGGTTTTGTGGTAGGTGGTAGGTGGTGGTGGTGGTAGGTGTTGGGTGTGAGGGTAGTAGTGGGTGGAGGGGAATAGGGTGATGGTGAGGGAAAGAAACGGGGGTGCTGATTGTGATGGCAGTGAGTGGGAGGATGTGGGGAGGAAGATGACAGTGATTGTGGTAGTGGTGGTAGGTGTGTGTGTGTGTGTGTGTGTGTAGTAGTAGTGGTAATAGCAGTGAGTGGCAGAATGTTTACAATTGTGAGTTTCCTTCTGTCGAATGTAAACAAACACAGGGCTTTCTACACTGCACAAAACCTGACGAGCCCCTGTAAACGTACTAGTGAAGGGGATTGCCTGTGTTCTTATAACTTAACATACAAACACCACTAACAACACACTAACAACACGTGCTAACAACACACACTAACAACACGTACTAACAACACACTAACAACACGTACTAACAACACACTAACAACACGTATTAACAACACACACTAACAACACGTACTAACAACACACACTAACAACACGTACTAACAACACACACGTACTAACAACACACACTAACAACACGTACTAACAACACACACTAACAACACGTACTAACAACACACTAACAACACGTACTAACAACACACTAACAACACGTACTAACAACACACTAACAACACGTACTAACAACACACACTAACAACACGTACTAACAACACACACTAACAACACGTACTAACAACACACACTAACAACACGTACTAACAACACACTAACAACACGTACTAACAACACACTAACAACACGTACTAACAACACACACAACACACACTAACAACACATCCAACTTAGAAAACTTCCCCACGCAATATATAAGACAGAAGTGACTCTAAAACCACTCGTATTTAGACTCCACACTACAGCTTGTATTATAATGCTCTAATTAAAGCCTTGTGATTAGCCCCAGTGCTCACCAGACGACAGTGAGCTGCACTAAACCTGAAGACAATCTCTCAAGATCATCAGGACAACCGCAAAGTGTCACAGCTGAGATACACGCGGCGGACACGCTCTAGGTACCTAATGCACTTCAGAGAGAGAGAGACACCAGGGAGTTCATGGCAACCTCATATAACGTACGATGGACACCAGGGAGTTCATGGCAACCTCATATAACGTACGATAGACACCAGGGAGTTCATGGTAACCTCATATAACGTACGATGGACACCAGGGAGTTCATGGTAGCCTCACATAACGTACGATGGACACCAGGGAGTTCATGGCAACCTCATATAACGTACGATGGACACCAGGGAGTTCATGGTAACCTCATATAGCGTACGATGGACACCAGGGAGTTCATGGTAGCCTCACATAACGTACGATAGACACCAGGGAGTTCATGGTAACCTCATATAACGTACGATGGACACCAGGGAGTTCATGGTAGCCTCACATAACGTACGATGGACACCAGGGAGTTCATGGTAACCTCATATAACGTACGATAGACACCAGGGAGCTCATGGCAACCTCATATAACGTACGATGGACACCAGGGAGTTCATGGCAACCTCATATAACGTACGATAGACACCAGGGAGTTCATGGTAACCTCATATAGCGTACGATAGACACCAGGGAGTTCATGGCAACCTCATATAACGTACGATAGACACCAGGGAGTTCATGGTAACCTCATATAACGTACGATGGACACCAGGGAGTTCATGGCAACCTCATATAACGTACGATGGACACCAGGGAGTTCATGGCAACCTCATATAACGTACGATGGACACCAGGGAGTTCATGGCAACCTCATATAACGTACGATGGACACCAGGGAGTTCATGGCAACCTCATATAACGTACGATGGACACCAGGGAGTTCATGGCAACCTCATATAACGTACGATGGACACCAGGGAGTTCATGGCAACCTCATATAACGTACGATGGACACCAGGGAGTTCATGGCAACCTCATATAACGTACGATGGACACCAGGGAGTTCATGGCAACCTCATATAACGTACGATGGACACCAGGGAGTTCATGGCAACCTCATATAACGTACGATAGATACCAGGGAGTTCATGGCAACCTCATATAACGTACGATGGACACCAGGGAGTTCATGGCAACCTCATATAACGTACGATGGACACCAGGGAGTTCATGGTAACCTCATATAACGTACGATGGACACCAGGGAGTTCATGGCAACCTCATATAACGTACGATGGACACCAGGGAGCTCATGGCAACCTCATATAGCGTACGATAGACACCAGGGAGCTCATGGCAACCTCACTTAACGAACGATTGGGACAAGACACACCAGTCCGGCCTTCCACCCACCAGTCCAAACTTACACCCACCAGACCAAACTTACACCCACCAGACCAAACTTACACCCACCAGACCAAACTTACACCCACCATCCCGGACTTGTCTATAAAGCGCGTCGTGTAGTACGAGAGTGGACTAACCTAACACATGCCAACACTGGACTCACCTCAGCTGATAAGCTTGTCAGTTCCGGGTTTGACTGAGGCGCTGAGTCTGCCATTACTTGGTCTGCTACCTGCCGTGTTCTGCCATGAGATGGACACTGAATCTGTCTGGTGTGCTATCTGCCGTGTTCTGCCATGACTCAGACACTGAATCTGCCAACTGTTGATTCTTTTAGGGCATTAATACATATTAATACACTGCTAATCACTTATATAATGGAAAATGTTTATTGTAAAAATATCAGAATTTCAATCGTAAATTTACCTCCCTCCATAAAAAAATTAAATCTCCTGATGATTAAACACCTCGGGTTAGGTTAGGTTAGATCAGGTTAGGTTAGATTAGGTTAGGTTAGATTAGGTTAGGTTAGATTAGGTTAGGTTAAGGTTGGTTAGATTAAGCTTAATTAGATTACTTTAAATTAGGTTAAATAGTTGAACATCAGGTGAAATTAACCATTGTGTCTAAAAATAATAACCACCAACATCATCAACCAACACAGTACATTTTCTAAAGACAATTATTACACAAAAACAAAAGAGCGTCACGTATAAATTCACCAAAGTCAACCATTTCCCTTAATTAGCGAATTTACTGGACCGTCGGTATGACCCTATAAGAGAGAGTTCGTCCCAACACAACCATTCTCGCCTTATATGACAACACGAGGAGACGGAGTAGCCCTGAACAACTTACTGTGACTTTTGAGCAACTTACTGTGACTTTTGAGCAACTTACTGTGACTTTTGAGCAACTTACTGTGACTTTTGAGCAACTTACTGTGACTTTTGAGCAACTTACTGTGACTTTTGAGCAACTTACTGTGACTTTTGAGCAACTTACTGTGACTTTTGAGCAACTTATTGTGACTTTTGAGCAACTTACTGTGACTTTTGAGCAACTTACTGTGACTTTTGAGCAACTTACTGTGACTTTTGAGCAACTTACTGTGACTTTTGAGCAACTTACTGTGACTTTTGAGCAACTTACTGTGACTTTTGAGCAACTTACTGTGACTTTTGAGCAACTTACTGTGACTTTTGAGCAACTTATTGTGACTTTTGAGCAACTTACTGTGACTTTTGAGCAACTTACTGTGACTTTTGAGCAACTTACTGTGACTTTTGAGCAACTTACTGTGACTTTTGAGCAACTTACTGTGACTTTTGAGCAACTTACTGTGACTTTTGAGCAACTTACTGTGACTTTTGAGCAACTTACTGTGACTTTTGAGCAACTTACTGTGACTTTTGAGCAACTTACTGTGACTTTTGAGCAACTTACTGTGACTTTTGAGCAACTTACTGTGACTTTTGAGCAACATACTGTGACTTTTGAGCAACTTACTGTGACTTTTGAGCAACTTACTGTGACTTTTGAGCAACTTACTGTGACTTTTGAGCAACTTACTGTGACTTTTGAGCAACTTACTGTGACTTGAGCAGCTTACTGTGACTTTTGAGCAACTTACTGTGACTTTTGAGCAACTTATTGTGACTTGAGCAGCCCCCTGTGACTTTTGAGCAACTTATTGTGACTTCTGAGCAACTTACAGTGACTTTGAGCAACCTTAACTGTGACCTTGAGCAACTTACTGTGACTTGAGCAGCCCCCTGAGCAACTTGCTGTACCCTGAACAACTTAAATCAGTGACTTGAGCATCCCACTGAACAACTTCTTGTGACTTGAGCAACCCACTGAGCAACTTAAAGTAACTTGAACAACTTGCTGTACCCTGAACAACTTAAAGTGACTTGAGCAGCCCCCTGAGCAACTTGCTGTACCCTGAACAACTTAAAGTGACTTGAGCAGCCCCCTGAGCAACTTCAAGTAACTTAAGCAACTTGCTGTACCCTGAGCAACTTAAAGTAACTTGAGCAGCCCCTTGAGCAACTTGCTGTACCCTGAACAACTTAAAGTGACTTGAGCAGCCCCCTGAGCAACTTGCTGTACCCTGAACAACTTAAAGTAACTTGAGCAGCCCCCTGAGCAACTTGCTGTACCCTGAACAACTTAAAGTGACTTGAGCAGCCCCCTGAGCAACTTGCTGTACCCTGAACAACTTAAAGTGACTTGAAGGGCTATTATTCTTAATGACGCCGAAGACCAGTGAAGTATTATGTTAGGAGATAATAAAAGTCTCGAGTGGAGGCGTGTTATCTCTCTCTCTCTCTCTCTCTCTCTCTCTCTCTCTCTCTCTCTCTCTCTCTCTCTCTCTCTCTCTCTCTCTCTCATTCTTCAGTCTATTTATCTATCTTATTTTCTTTGTTTATTTTTTCTATCTTTCTCTTATTCTATCTATTTATGTATTTGTTTTGTTTTTCTGTCTTCTTGTCTCTCTCTCACTCTCTCCTTTCCCCTTCTCTCCCATCCTACCTTCTTCTCAATGTCTCTTCCTCCCTTATTCGTTTACCCTTCCCTTCCTCATCCATCTCTCCCCCCCCTCCCTTCCTCCCTCTTTCCCCTCCTCTTCCTCTCCTTCAGCCTCTCTCCCTCCCTCCCTCCCTCCCTCTCTCCCCTCCCCTGTTCGTCCAGCCTTCCCCTCCTCCCCCTCCCTCTCCCTCCTGTCTCCTTCCCTCCTTTAGCAACATAAGGCTCCACTGATAGCGCGGCGACACACCCATAAATCCCCTTCACTGCCCAAGATCTGAGGCGCGGACAGGACCCCTCCACCAGTTATCACGGGCAGTCCATCGTTGTGGAGACCCTGGCGAGGACCACCGACTCACCCAGCACCCAGGAAATAACTAACCTGGAGCGTCTCTTCACCTTCCTCCAGTACAGAAGCTGATGTTCGCGTTAATGAGTATAAAAACTCTGAGCACGTTGCGCTTCTCGATGTTCACTCGTTGCCGCCATGATGCTGCGCGACGAAGCTGGTCTTGGATTTTCCGGTAGTTTTCGTTTAGGTGGAGGAAAGTTTCGGTTAGTGAGGCAAGATGAGCTCCTCGCCTGAATTAAGTCCTCGTCTGCTTATAATATGTTTAGAAGATGGATTTTAGCGACTAGTTTAACCAGTGAGAATGTAATAGATAGTTTACGCTACGCTGGATGTCTTACAGTTAATCAAAGGTGACGGACTCATAAAGCAGCGACCGGGTGAGCGAAGGTGAGCAGGGGTGCCAAAGCCCACACGCCTCAGCCCGGCCCGCCCATCGATGTTAGATAACGAGTGAACGCTTACACTGGTAATGTAACAATCGCCAGCTGGTTTTATTTCTGCTCTTGGTCTCTTTCCACAATCCATTCGTTCCTCCACACACGGTAGACGGCGGAGTAAACCTCACAGTTAACGGCGCCACCAGCCCACAGACCCGCACCATCTACGACTCGGCCTCAGAGAAACCCCAAATTACGTGTCTCGGGTGAACGTAGGCGCCTGGAGAGACAAAAAGACTGTCAAGCCTTTAGCCATAGTGTGTCTTTCTGCATCCCACTTCGGCTGGTGAAGCGGCGCCTTTGTGGCCACCATTTACTGAGCGGCTACCACCTCCCGCTCCGCCTCGCCCCGCCACCTGCCCACACTCCACAACTTGCTCCTACTAACTACCTGAAAAACCACACCGCGTGCCCAGATTACCACATTATCTACAGAAACTCACAAGAAGCGGAAAATAGTGGCAGTATCTGAGATGAAGAATAGTAATTTTCTGATCCCTTAAAAACGACAAAAACATCTCGGTCATCTAGAGGCGGAGGTCTGGACAAGAGCAGGCAGAGCCGCAACCTAACATTAATTCACTCATTTTGCAATTATGCAAAGATCCTCCTCAGTCCTTTAGCTTAAATGGGCCGACAAAAGCCTTAATATTGTGATACATGTTAACTCAAGTGGACCGGCCGAGATACTAGTCTGAGGAGATGCAAACTCGGGTAGAAAAAGACCCACTTGTTATAAGCCCTCCAACCTTTACCACATCGCATTAACGGGGTCGACTTTACCCCCAACCCTCTGCTTAATGGGTTCAGATTTCATTGTGTTAATAATTTGTTGTGAATTTACTGAATATGCTCACTATCATTCGTAAATCCAATTAATATAAATAACAATTAGCATCAGGTGGGAGTGCGTACTCAGTGGTTTATTGTTGACGTCGTAATGTACTGTTGGGTGAGTTAGTGAGTCTTATAACTCAAGGTCAATGGTAATGGGTGTAATTAAGAGAATATAATGACCTTCTTAATGTAATCTGAAGTAGCGTTAATATTTAATCTAAAAAAATGAATGATAAATCTATTGCAAGTTATTTAATCCTGATAATCTTTATTTAATGTAAAATAAACAAGTACAATTGTACGTATAAAATATAACTTAGTATTGTAGTAAGGTGATACAACATCTATTACGGGTTGTAGTAATCTGGTATAATAATTAGGGGAAATTATCTTATCCAACCTTTTTCTATCGTAAGTTGAGTATTTTTTTTTATTACATCTATTATTTTGTTATTTTTATTATCTTTTAGTGTCGCTTTTAATGGGACTTTTATATCTCATTTTCCCTCCAGAATCATTAATACTTATGTACGAGGATTTTGTTTTGTTTTCTTTGTAACTATATAAGGTTTATTTTTTTATTTTGGGTAATTATGTAAGGAATATACTTTTATTTTCTTTGTAAATATTGGAAGATTATTCTGATGTTTTTTCTTTGTAACTAAATGGGGGATTGTATTTGAATTTTCGTTGTTAATATATAAGGATTTTAGTTTATTTTTTCTATAACATGAACCGAAAATCATGAACTCGCCGCCATGTTTACACCAAATGACAAACCCGTATATCAACACTGGCAAATTCCTCTCCACTAGGCTTGTAGGCTGTACCACACACACACACGGGATGAAGACAAGAGCTCATAGAACACAAGATGCTACAAGACAAACACTACACTCTCAAATACACCCCGCTGTACCCGAGAATGAATTACACCCACAATAAACACAAGCGAAGTACCCCCTCCTCCCTCCCCTTCCTTATACCACTTCCCCACCTGCCTTCATATCATCCATGTTTTACCGAATATTTAATACCTTTTCCGGATAATATGAAGATTAATTTTTCGGTTATCAAGAGGAGGATTTATTCTAGAGAGCTGAAGAGAGAATGGGCAGTAATTCGGTTCAGCTAGAGGCACGGGGAGAGCTGTTTCACTTAGGGCTTTCTTTCACATGCAAACAGAAAATGGAGATTAACTCAACTGGTCTGTGAATTAATTCTTTTTATCTGCCGAGTCTTAGTGTGCCTTGTTTATTGGTGTAGCCTCTCTCTCTCTCTCTCTCTCTCTCTCTTCTTCTCTCTTCTCTCTCTCTTCTTTTTCACACATTCTTTTTCCTGATATTCCTCCCGTCTTCTCTCTCTCTCTCTCTCTCTCTCTCTCTCTCTCTCTCTCTCTCTCTCTCTCACACACACACACACACACATATGAAGGGATTTTAACGCCTCCACAGTAGGTATCAAGGTAGTGTAGGAGGAGGAAGGAGAGGCGGGCAAGTTAATGGATATGAGAGAGAGAGAGAGAGAGAGAGAGAGAGAGAATAATATAATAATAATAATGACAACAATTACGATAATAATAATAACAACAACAACAGCAACACCAAAAAAATTAACTTAACCCACACTATAAAAAAAAAACACTCCCTCACTTGTAAACAGAACATCCATCCATCAGGGAGGTCAGGGAAGGCGGGTGTTGGGTGAACTAAACACGACCAAATATGGACCACGTGAAGATTAGTCACCCAGCTTATTTCACCTGATCAGTAAACAGCCCGAACAGTATCTGAGGGGGTTCGATAGCTTAGGTTAGGTTAGGTTAGGTTAGGTTAGGTTAGGTTAGGCTAGGTTGAGGTTATATTTGGCTAGCAATACGGTGTTTAATCTTCAGGTGAAATAAGCTGTTGGGGCTAATCTTCAGGCGAAATAAGCTGTTGGGGCTAATCTTCAGGCGAAATAAGCTGTTGGGGCTAATCTTCAGGCGAAATAAGCTGTTGGGGGCTAATCTTCAGGTGAAATAAGCTGTTGGGGCAAATCTTCAGGCGAAATAAGCTGTTGGGGCTAATCTTCAGGCGAAATAAGCTGTTGGGGGCTAATCTTCAGGTGAAATAAGCTGTTGGGGCTAATCTTCAGGCGAAATAAGCTGTTGGGGCTAATCTTCAGGTGAAATAAGCTGTTGGGGCTAATCTTCAGGCGAAATAAGCTGTTGGGGGACTAATCTTCAGGTGACCTCCCTACTACTCACCTTGATCGCGTATATCTCCCAGGATCAGATGTGACCATATTAAGCTATCAGAGAGTTGAGGTAGTGTATGATAGCTTAACAGAGAACACCCACGGTAGAGTGTGTGTGTGTGTGTGTGTGTGTGTGTGTGTGTGTGGCTAGTTGTTTGTCTTTCTGTTTGGTTAGATTAAGTTACACACACACACACACACACACTCAGATAATTAGACATATAAATACTTAGTTTGTCTCTCTCTCTCCTTAGCTCTCTCTCTCTCTCTCTCTCTCTCTCTCTCTCTCTCTCTCTCTCTCTCTCTCTCTCTCTCTCTCTCCCCCCCCAGGCTCCCCCCCCCCCCGCGCGTCTAGTGGTTTACACGGTGGCGACAGCACGATTAAGAGCCGTCTGTAATCAGTTGCCGTAATGAGTCCGTATCTGATGGTGGCCAAGGGGGGTGGGGGGGTGTTGGGGGGTGGTAGAGGATGGTTTTGGATGGTTGAGGGGTGGTAGGGGGTGGGTGAGGGGTGGTAGGGGGTGGGTGAGGGGTGGTAGAGGGTGGATAGTTGAAGGGTGGTAGGGGGTGGTTAAGGGTGCTAGGTGATAGGGAGGGGGGTAGTAGGGGGAACGAGGAGGAGGTACACCTATTGTGAGGGTAAAGAGGAGAGAGAGAGAGAGAGAGAGAGAGAGAGAGTTGCAAGGAAAAAAATAGGTAAAAGGAGAGAGGAAAGCCAGGTAGAGAAGGGGAAGGGGGAGGAGGCGGAGCAGAGGAAAGAAGAGGAGGAGGAGGAGGAGGAGGAGGAGGAGGGGGGGATGATTACAACAGAAAGCAGTTGTAATGGACATAGAGGCGAGGGGGGGGGGGGAGGAGGTACAAGTAAGCCCTATACGAGAGGGGGTAAGGGTGGGTAGGGTGAGTAGGGGTAAGGGTGGGTAGGGGGAGTCAGGGAGAGGAGGTGAATATTTAAATTAGTGTGTATTAGCAGCTATGGGATGAGAGGTGTATAGGCAGTGGGTATGGGCAGGAAGGTATGCGTCACCACAAACTGATCATCTGTTGGTCCACTCATGCCCTACCCTGGGTATGTCTCCCTACCCCTGAGGCCTCTGCTGATGATTCTCTCTCTCTCTCTCTCACATAGACATACATGGGCGCGACAGAAATGGCCATATGTATAGCAATAATAGCACAGACAGACAGACAGACAGACAGACAGACAGATAGACAGATAAATAGAGATGCAAAATATACAGAAGTTTAATAGGACAGGTATCTGCTGACGGTAAGGAGGTGGTGAGGTGTGTGGTGGAGGTGATGAAGACGAGGTGTGAGGATGTGGGGTAGGTAGGGAGGTCGGGGAGGTAGGGGAGGTGGGGGGGAGAGGGGAAGTGGGGGGAGAGGAGAGGTTGGGGGAGAGGGGAAGTGGGAGGAGAGGGGAGGTTGGGGGAGAGGGAGGACAACACTCACACTCTCCCTCAATCAAGTGACACAGTTTAATGACTTTGTTTTCCCATCAGTTCTCGCCTCTCCTGTAGGTCCACGTTTAGGGGAGATGGTCCTGGATATCCCGACGGAGGGGAGGAGATAAGGGAGAGATAGCGGGCCATTACCGACGTGTCTCCCCACCCGCCGATCACTTATCTCTGATGGGTGGCTCCTGGCGGCGATGGACACACACACACACACACACGATACTTACCTCTCTCTCTCTCCGCTGCCATCATAACATCTCATTTTCCCTGCTCCCTCACCTCACCTCCATCCTTCCTCCCTCCCTCCCTCACCTCCTTTTCTCCCTCCCTCACCTCCCTCACCTCCTTTCCTCCCTCCCTCACCTCCCTCACTTCGGGTCGTGTGTGTGTGTGTGTGTGTGTGTGCCGTAGTCAGCAGGGAGCCGTCGTTCACACTGTAGTCAGCAGGGAGCCGTCGTTCACACCGTAGTCAGCAGGGAGCCGTCGTTCACACCGTAGTCAGCAGGGAGCCGTCGTTCATACCGTAGTCAGCAGGGAGCCGTCGTTCACACCGTAGTCAGCAGGGAGCCGTCGTTCACACTGTAGTCAGCAGGGAGCCGTCGTTCACACCGTAGTCAGCAGGGAGCCGTCGTTCACACCGTAGTCAGCAGGGAGCCGTCGTTCACACCGTAGTCAGCAGGGAGCCGTCGTTCACACCCGGTATCTCGTGTTATCTGTCACCATCTGGGACTACCTGCAGCTCGCGTGGAATTCTTGGCGGCTGTGAGGAGGTTGATGGTCGCTTAGAATACGAATTAGTGACCGTCTTAAAAAAATTCCAGAAAGACAGTGAGAGACGGAAAAAATAGAGGGAGAGAGAGAGAGAGAGAGAGAGAGAGAGAGAGAGAGAGAGAGAGAGAGAGAGAGAGAGAGAGAGAGAGAGAGACAAAAAGAAATCCAGACGAAAAAAATCCAAAGAAAGAAAGAGAGACGGTCAAAGATTTAAACATACAGACAGAGAGATAGACCGAGAGACAGAGAAACTCCCTCTCTCCTCCCCCACCCACCCTAAATACACCACCCCGTCTCTACTCTTGGAATGTCGTCACTCTCAGGGCAGGAAGTAAATAGGTCTCGTTTAATGAGGTAATTTTTAAGTGGGGAAAGAGAACACATTTTTTTTTTTTCAAGCATTTTGGGGATGTGAGGCGACTGGGGTGAGGACAGTATGGGGTGGTGAAGTGACTGGGGTGAGGACAGTATGGGGTGGTGAAGTGACTTGGGTGATGATAGTATGGGGGTGGTGAAGTGACTGGGGTGAGGACAGTATGGGAAGGTGAGACAACTAGGGTGAGGATAGTGTGGGTGAGATGATTCCGTGGGGAGATTTTCTTAGGATGGCTGGAAACTGAACCTGGGGCCTCCTAGTGTGGTGTAGACAGGCTCGCTACCGCTGACCCACACGGTATTTAAGACACCTGCTGGCCTATTATGAATGGAATACCTCTTCTTCCTGTTAGGTATCGTATGACAGGTATCGCAGGTCAGGTTATCGTAGGACAGGTATCGTAGGTCAGGTATTGTAGGACAGGTATCGTAGGTCAGGTATCGTAGGTCAGGTATCGTAGGACAGGTATCGTAGGCCAGTTATCGTAGACCAGGTAACGTAAGCTAGTTATTGTAGGCCAGGTATCGTAGGTTAGTTAATGTAGGTCAGGTATCGTAGACAATACACCATTGACCTGGCATCGTTTGGCTCTTCCACAGTAACTACTAGATTAAGGCGTGGAAAAATAACCAGAATAAAGCCAGCCTGAGCGTGGAATAAAAACAGTCTTAGGCCACCTCGAGGATTGCCTGAGCCTGGACTGAGTGTAGGTAAGAGAGACTGCTCAGGCTGGCCCCGAGATTAACCTGGGTGATAACTACTCATTAGGCTCTGATTTACGACCTTCCTCTCACTCCTACCTCCGTCAGCCCCCCTCACCCCGGCTCTCACACTCAGTTCCCTCTCGCTCCTTCACCCCCCTCCCTCTTCTCTCTCATTTAGTTCCCCCTCTTTCCCTCTAAGTCATCTCCCCTCTCTTCCACCTCCCTCCCCTATTTCCCTTTCCTTCCTCTCCCCCATACCTCGGTCACCCCCCCCCCTTTTACCGACTACCATCCCCTCCCCACCCCTCCCTTCACCCCTTTCCTTTCCTGTCACCAAATCGTCTCCCCTCTTCTACTTTCCTCCCATACGTCCATCACCTCCTTCCCTCCCTCCCTTTCCTCCCTCCATCCCTCCCTCCATCCCTCCCTCCCTCCCTCCCTCCCTCCATCCCTCCCTCCCTCCCTCTATCACTCCCTACACTTCTCTCCTTTCCTGCTCTCCCTCCAACTTTCTCACTCCTGACTTAATCATCCCCTTTCCCTTTCCCTTACCTCCCATCCTCCCTCCCTCCCACACTTCCCTCTCCTTCTTCCCTCTTCCTACTTCCCTCCCATATGTCTGCCACCTTCTCCCTCCCATACATCCGCCAGCTCCGCCTTCCCTTTTCCATATTTCCCCATCATCCATCAACCCCCTCTCCTCCTCTTCTCTCCCTCGTACATCCGTCTCCCCCTCTCTTCTCACCTAACTCCTATCCACCTCAAATTCCTTTTTTTCTTCTCCCTAACCCCCCTCACCCTCCCCCTCACCCTCCCCCTCACCTTTATGTGGGTGTTCATGCCTCAGCCACCATCCTCCCTCACTACCTGGTAATTATTCTATTTGGTAACATTTTGACCGGCGCCCACCGTCAGGCCCCGCTGGCTGTGTACTACACCACCACCGTCAGGCCCCGCTGGCTGTGTACTACACCACCACCGTCAGGCCCCGCTGGCTGTGTACTACACCACCACCGTCAGGCCCCGCTGGCTGTGTACTACACCACCACCGTCAGGCCCCGCTGGCTGTGTACTACACCACCACCGTCAGGCCCCGTTGGCTGTGTACTACACCACCACCGTCAGGCCCCGCTGGCTGTGTACTACACCTCCACGTTACACCTTGGATGGTGAACCGGCTGGTTAATTCCAAGTTAACCAGGTTGGTACATTTATATTATATTGGGCTTTAGTAACGAAACCCAATTGAAGTTTCTTCTTTTATTAAAAGTATTGTTTGTATAATTCCTGAGTGTAGATCAACCGTAACTTCCACTGTTTATGAGCGTGAAGAGAAAGGACGGCGGCTATGTATATAGGCCGTGAATCAACGTCCGTTCGATGTAAGTTTATGAGTGAGACTGACAATGGGCGCCGGCTTATGCTAGCTGACACATGTGCTGACATACCGTCAAATGAGCCGCACCCCTTAAGGAAGCTACCGCTCACATGATCTGGATATGACAACTCATAGCCAGTGGAAAGTTACAGGGGATGAATTTGAATATAAATCAAATGTAAAGAACCCATCTATATAATACTTCTGTTGATGAGACAGGGGCCATTACAATGGTACACAGACATACACCCCAGTACACCAGCTAAGACACCCTCGCCACTATTATCTATATCCTGGGCCTCTCAGTGTACAATTTGCTGTCAATTAAACATAGGGAAGGTGTGACTGTATACAGGAGAGAGAGAGAGAGAGAGAGAGAGAGAGAGGTGAATAGAATAAAAGACCTCTTAATCCCTTATCAAAGTTCACAAGACTTAACCCCCTTGAGTACGATGACTTAAACCATTTGAATAGATGATTTAACCCCTTGAGTACGATATTTGAATCTTTCAGTACGATGATCCATTAATTGAATAGGATTGATAATGTACTCAGGTGTTATGAGATCGTACTCAAGGGATTATGTCATCGTGCTCAAGTGGGTTAAGTCATCGTAATAAAGGGGTTAAACCATTGTAATCAAAGGGTTAAGTCATCGTACTCAAGGGGTTATGTCATCGTACTCAAGGGGTTTAATTCATCGTAGTCAAGGGGTTAAGTCATCGTACTTAAGGGGTTAATTCATTGTAGTGAAAGGGTTATGTCATTGTACTCAAGGGGTTATGTCATCGTACTCAAGTGGTAATATCATCGTACTCAAGGGACTAAAGATCCACAATAAATTCAGAAGAAAACAAGTCTGTTATCTTGTTCTTGAGATTAAAGACCAAAAGAAAACAAAAGTTATCGATCCGTGGTTCTCAAGTTCACAGAAGAAGAGATCACTGGCTGGCAGGTTGGTGGCGTATGTAGTGTGGTGGTGGTGGTGGAGAGGCAGCCATGACTGATCACCCTAGACGCTGTGAAACAATACCTGAACAACAGTATGCTAATGCACTCACCTCACCTGAGTGTTAGATCTCCCCGAGACTGGACACTTACAGTAAGGTGTGTGTGTGTGTGTGTGTGTGTGGTGTGTGTGTGTGTGTGTGTGTGTTAATCCTTTATCTACTATTTATTAAGTCTTTAGGTTAAAATTAAATAAATTCTCGAAAAATACAATGATTACACATATCCAGTACACAATGCACGTATAACTCACACAATACACACTTACGGTAATTTAGCTCAATAAGACGCCAAAATTATAGAACCTTAACACAGTATTTTACCGAAGTTTTATGAAGACAATAAAAAAAAATATCTCCTTAAGGCAAATTATGATTGGGAGCCACACAATGATAATCGAGCTGAGGTGGATTATCATTGTGTACTGAAGTCAGTAGGCTACACAAGTCTCCTGCTGTGAGTCAAGGTGGCCGGGCAGGTGTCCATGTGTGGATTCTCACGGCCATTTTTTTTAACATTCGGGATACTTATTAGTCTCCATAAAGCGCTCCCTTGTGTCGTATTTCATTTACTAATACTAAACATATGTGATTCGGTTCGGGTAACTTCAGTAATCGGACGAAGGTTACTGGAACATTCGGGATAAGTCTTCGTGTGTTGGTAGACCCCAGAAGACTTATCCCGAATGTTCCAACTAGTTAACTCGTATAGTCTTTGAAATACAATATATGTAATTTAAGATGAGAAAACAGAAAAAATATTTAAATGTCTTAATTACCACACTTTCACCTGCTACAGTCAACATTGTTAATCCTAGTCTCCGAGAGTTGTGAACCACGGGAGTATGACCCCACATCCAAGGCATTCACTCGTGATGTGGAGTGAGGGACTGGGGCCTGTGTGAGAGGAAGGTGACGGGTTAATAAGGGGGAGGGGGGTGTGTGAGGGGGGTAGGAGTGGAAGGTGGCAACAGGGATGGGAGAGGGGTAAGGTAAAACGTCTCCAGCTACAACTCAGTATTCATTAAGCAAACTATTAATACATAATAAAGATAATAATGTGGTATCTGAAATTCGTAAGCCCGAGGGGCATGCAGTATATTTTTTCTTTTCCGATGGATTGACTTTTATCATACATTGAGTAACAGAAACATTTGATTGCAGCTATAAGTAATGTAATATTAATATAGTGTAGTAATACAGCCCCAGGTGGGAGAGGTAGTGTTCTCCCTTCTCATAGCAGTGCTACGTGGCTCCTGACGCCTAGAGCGGTGGATTAATTTATATTTTCCCTGTAATTAGGGCAGGTGAAGGTGACGGTTCCATGACAAAACCCCAACGGGGTTGTCATTTATCAACACTAACCTAACCTAACCTAACCTAACCTAACCTAACCTAACCTAAACATAGAAGTGTTTTATTTTATATTTTATATATGAGACAGGGGTTTTGTCCGTTGGGGTTTTATCCGGTCACCGAAGGTGACGCAGACAACATAACAAGCATTACAGAAATTGTGACTATTGTTGGTCATTATCATGAGTATGGTGTGAATATGATTTGTGTGAGGATCTGTTCTGGTGACAGTAGTTGCATAAAGCAAGAATTAGTAAATATTAGCTCACAGCCAGTATGAGTGAATCATGGTATTAAGCGACAGGTTAACTTATCATATGCTTCGAAGTAATAGAAAGACCAGTCTTACTAGCCGCACAGTTACTCTAGCCCATCTCCACTCTTACCGTCTTCACCCCTCCAGCCCGTCACCCTCTCACACCGGCCCTCGGTCCCCCACTCCACGTCACGATTGAATGTTTTAGATGTGGGTTCATACTCCCGTGATTCACAACTTTCTGAGATGATGATTGACAATGCTGACTGTAGCAGGTGAAAGTGTGGGAGGCTGTACATATTTTTAAAAGACATTCTTGTACCACTGTGGTGTTTACTTTCAACTCCGAAGATCTTTCGTGTATCCATTGCGCTTCTCAAAATTTATCAAGCATTGCATACCTGTAATCATCCTCTTGTAGCTTCAATTATAATTAATAACGCACTTTTGTTTGTAATAGATAGATGTTATGTTATTTCCAATTCCCCAGTATATGATATAGGAAAGATCCAAGATGAGGCAGATGTGCTTGGTAGTTTATGGAGGTTCTGTAATAGTTTGCACGAGTGTCACTGCTCTGTGTTTCCTGTGACCCACGCTGATAATTTCCTGGGAATTTTCCCCTCTGTTATATTTCACTGTTTGGGTTGTTGTTCTGGTGGAGTTTGGGTCTACCAGTGTTTGTTAGGTTAGGTTACAGTAAATATTTTTTCGAGGAAATGTTCGAATCTAACCAAACTTCACCTAACCAAAACTTGTACATTACCGTAGTCAGGGTTGAAAAAAAAATTGTCATAAATAATTAATGATAAAACACTGTTTTAAATCGTGTCATAAACATCATACATAAATGTAATAAATTTATAAACTACAATACATAAAAATGAAATACATTAGATAAACCATGAATAAACAGCAATATATATTAAGCCCTTTTTCAAGTTATGTCCTTACACTGTACAATGCTGTAGGTAAGACAGGTTAGGACAAAACACTAAATTGTATTTAAATTTACTTTAATTTGGCCAAGAATTACAATTTGACAGGAAGAATTACTTCAGTAGTTTTAAACCACAGCCCTGTTAAGGTAAATTAAATTGATGGCTGACAATACAGTAAAACACTAAACACTAGATACTGTACTGGACTGTACTGTACTGTACTGTACTGTACTATACTATACTATACTATACTATACTATACTATACTATACTGTACTGTACTGTACTGTACTGTACTGTACTATACTATACTATACTATACTATACTGTACTGTACTATACTATACTATACTATACTATACTATACTATACTATACTATACTGTACTGTACTATACTATACTGTACTATACTGTACTGTACTGTACTGTACTGTACTATATTATACCATACTATACTATACTATACTATTCTATAATGTACTGTACTGTACTGTACTGTACTGTACTGTACTGCACTGTACTATACTGTACTATACTATACTATACTATACTATACTATACTATACTGTACTATACTATACTGTACTATACTGTACTGTACTGTACTGTAACATTTGTCTTTATTGAAAACAAACAAAATCAAACTAAAATAAAATAAAAATAATATGTAATGATTGTTCATCAGACCACAGCTTACAGCCCAGAGAAATACAGCACAGAGGATTTCCTCGAAACGATCCAGGACTGTTTCCTAAGGCAACATATAACCGAACCCACCCGGGGTAATAATATACTCGATTAAGTTCTGTCGAACGGAGAAAACCTCATTAGCAATGTCGAGGTAGGGAACGAACTTGCAAACAGCGATCACAAAGAAATTAGATTCCAGTTAGATTTTCAGGTGAGATGTAAGGAAAATTCCATTAAAGTCCCAGATTTCAGAAGGGCAAACTTTGATAGTTTAAAGAGGCAGCTGAGAGAGGGGGTGTCGCGCTTGGGTGTGAATCTGACAGATGACACCCACCTGATAACGAGATCTGAGATTGTCCAGTTCCACGACAATTTAAATAATGAGTTACTTAATGCACAAAGGCAGAACATACCATAAAAAAAACTTAGATCAGACAACAATGACCCTAAATGGATAAATAATTATTTAAAGAACATTATTGGCCAAAGGAAGGCTATAGGTAGAAGGATAAACTGTGGAGAAATTTACCTCCGGGAGTATTATAAGGTATTGGCCGGTAGGGTTAAGACCGAGATAAGAAAAGCAAAGAGGAATAATGAACTGAAGATTGCAAGGGAGGCGAAGACAAACCCCAAAGGATTCTACCAAATGTATCAAACTAAAACACGAGATAAGATTGGACCAATAGGTTCAGATACCGGCGAGCTAACTGATAACGATAGAGAAATGAGCAATAATCTGAATAAATATTCTTCAACAGTTTTCACCACCAAAAATTTAAACATGATACCCAAGGCACCGACTCTATTCAGAGATAGTGAAGAAAACAAATTAAGCGAGATAGTAGTGACTAGTAACGATGTTAGTAAGCAAATAGACAAACTGAAGCCTAATAAGTCACCTGGTCCCGATGAGATATTTGCCAGAGTATTAAAGGAATGTAAGGAAGAGCTTAGTATGCCCTTAGCAAAGTTGTTTAGCATGTCATTAAAAACAGGTGTAGTACCAGAATCCTGGAGGATAGTGAATTGTAATACCGATTTTCAAGAAGGGGGATAGAGCACTATCCTCTAACTACCGCCCAATCAGTCTAACATCAATAGTAGGCAAGTTACAAGCAACAACCATTTCAAACTCTATTCGAAACCGCCTGGAGTAGCACAAGTTGATCAATGATTCCCAATATTGCTTCACAAGAGAGCGTTCATGTCTAACTAATCTATTAACATTCTTTTCATCAGTTTTCGAATTGGTGGACGAGGGGCACAATTATGATGTGGTATATCTCGACTTTAGCAAAGCCTTCGACAGAGTCCCCCACGAAAGACTAATTAGAAAGGTAGAAGCGCATGGCATCAAAGGTAATATCCTTAAATTGATTAGGGCGTGGTTACAGGACAGGAAACAGAGAGTGAGCATAAACGGCACTAAATAGCATTGGAGCAACGTCACTAGTGGAGTTCCCCAAGGCTCAGTAGTTGGACCATTATTATTTATTATACACATAAACGACATAGATATCGGCATAGACAGCAACATAAGTAAATTTGCTGATGACACTAAAATAGGACTTGTAATGAAATCTGACGGGGACTCTGTAAAACTACAGGAAGATCTAAACAAATTTTTCGAATGGTCGGAAAAATGGCAGATGAAATTCAATGTGGACAAATGTAAAGTACTCAGTATAGGAGATGTAAACAGGGAAACCAGTTACCAGATGAACAACGATGCCATTGTGGAATCCGACTGAGAGAGAGATTTAGGGGTAATGATAAGTAGGAATCTTAAGCCAAGTAAACAATGTGTTTTTGCTCATAACAAGGCTAATAAAGTACTTGGGTTCATACAAAGGAGTGTTAGTTACAAGACTAGCGAGGTCATCTTAAAATTATATCTAGCGCTTGTGAGACCTCACCTGGATTACGCAGTTCAGTTCTGGTCACCGTATTACAGATTGGATATAGAATCCTTGGAAAGAATCCAGAGGAGAATGACAAGACTACTCCCGGACATTAGGAGCCTTGAATACAGAGACAGGTTAAAGCATCTTAATTTGCACTCCCTCGAGAGACGTAGAGCGAGGGGCGACATGATCGAGGTGTATAAATGGAAGTCAGGGTTAAACAAAGGGGTCATTTCAAAGGTACTCAAACAATCCAACCAGGAGCGAACTTGTGACAATGGTTTTAAATTAGACAAATTTAGATTTCTGCGTGAAATAGGTAAACACTGGTTTGGAAACAGAGTAGTGGATGAATGGAACAAGTTACCAAATATCATCATTAACTCGAATACCCTGGATAGCTTCAAACATAGGTTGGATGCTTATATGAACAATAGGGATTGGGTATAAACGGGACTGCCCAGTATCGGCCCGCTGCAGTTTCCTCCATTCTTATGTTCTTATGATCTTTTAGTGGTGCTTCAGTCAAGGGAGCTTCCTTCTCTCTTGACAAGGAAGTTTTACAACCACAAGAGTTGTACAAGAGTTAGTGTACAATGGTTAGTGTACAAGAGTTGTACGATGGTTAGTGTCCAAGAGTTAGTGTACAATGGTTAGTGTACAAGAGTGTTCAAGAGTTAGTGTACAATGGTTAGTGTACAAGAGTTGTACAAGAGTTAGTGTACAATGGTTAGTGTACAAGAGTTGTACAAGAGTTAGTGTACAATGGTTAGTGTACAAGAGTTGTACAAGAGTTAATGTACAATGGTTAGTGTACAAGTGTTGTACAAGAGTTAATGTACAATGGTTAGTGTACAAGAGTTGTACAAGAGTTCGTGTACAATGGTTTGTGTACAAGAGTTGTACATAACAAAGTGTACAAGAGATGTACAAGAGTTAAATGTACAATGGTTAGTGTACAAGAGATGTACAAGAGTTAGTGTACAATGGTTAGTGTACAAGGGTTGTACAAGAGTTAGTGTACAATGGTTAGTGTACAAGAGTTGTACAAGAGCTAGTGTACAGGAGTTAGTATACAAGAGTTGTACAAGGGTTAGTGTACAGGAGTTAGTATACAAGGGTTAGTGTACAAGAGTTAGTGTACAAGAATAGTGTACAAGGGTAGTGTACAAGAGCACGTGTAAAATAAACAGTGTACAAGAACTAATGTATAAGGGTTTGGCTATAAAAATTACCCCATTTAACTGAAGTGAAACCTCTAAAATTCGAATCGCAAACATTTTGATATATCTAAAATTCGAATAGGATCTGATTAAAAATAAATGCCAAAATTTTAGGTTTCAAATTTAAAAATATCGCCATAATAATTCAAGCTTTCAAATGAAGGCATAATGGTGAGCACAACAAGCGCATCCTGGCCCCAAGACATGCTAGGTCACGCATTGTATCCAGTACAGTGAAGGTGGATGGAGACAGAGTGTTGTACGGTACAATATTTGGAGACTGTACTGAAGACTGGTACGATTACATGGAAACCACTTTTAATTTATTACACCTATTGCTTATTGAACGTTTTTAGATATGTAAATCATTTTTGTAGCATGTTTTGATACAACAATTTGCTCTGGCGCTTCCATATATCTAAAATTCGATTGTTTCTAAAATTCGTATACTTTATGGGCCCATGTAATTCGAATTTTCGAGGTTGCACTACTAAAATCTAAAAAGAAAAAGAAAAAGAAAAGACGTAAGGTACGATCCAATTTGGAACGTGTTAAATGGCTTCTGCTTATGTTGGTAGCCCTGTGATTAATTAATTGTATGTTGGTACTCCTGTTGTTTAGCGACCATAATGTTGGTAGCCCTGTGGTATGTTATCGTATTCTTCAGTAACTCATTAGTATTAATATCTGGTTCGTATTTTAAAATTGTCATGAATTGGTATCGAATATTTTTTTTAGTTATTAATTGATATAACTTTAATTTGTTGTAGTTAGATAGATGAATATTAAACTCCATTATATACATCAGGGCTGCCAACTTTCCATGTCTACACTACTTACTGACACAACACTTATCGCATTTGATAATTCCCTAATATCTTTCCCCGTATACAATAGAGACAGTTTATATCCACTTTACCATATACTATACACTCTATAATTATATATAGTCACATAAACATAGAGTAATCACATGTAGAACAAGAGATAATCGTATATTTTGTGCTTGTTAGATGGAACGACCGAATGAGGGTTGTCTTCCATAGTACACGTCACCTGTAGGAGTCGGTCCAGGTAGTGCTTGAGGGCGTAGTGCTTGAGGGCGGACGCGTGCGGTGCATTTGTAATCTTTTTCGTGAATTTTATCGGATTTTCGTATTTTATAAGTGACAACGATATCTATAGGAAGTACCGGTGATAGTGCAATATATAAGCGTAGATATAGCAGTTTAAGTGTGCGAATTAAGCTGAGAGGATTAAAGAAAATTATATTATGACAGGTGATATTTTCCTGCCTACTGTTACGTACTTTTAGTGAACCTCCGCTATAGTGCAACAGATAAGTTTAAATATCGCTGCTTTAGCAAAAACATATTAAGCTTTTAAAATGTTGATATAAATTATACGAAAGATGTATCGTCAAGCATATTGTGTACATGATTAATTTGTGTTAAGTGAAAAATTTATTGAAAAAAAGTTAAGTGAAAATAATAAGTGTTGAAATAAAGTGATTTTCCAGACTTGTTTACTTATGACTTTTAAGTAACATACAACTAGAGTGTCTACTAAATCAACCAATACCACACCACTCAACCACACCACCATTCTCCTCTCCTGTACAATGATGGTAAGTACCACTGCATTTTACTACAAGGTGTGATCGAAAACTCCATGTGCACCTGGAATAATCACCAATACATTTATTTCTCGTTATATCTACATCATTATATATATTTCTACACTTAAAATAAATACAAGAAATGATCACAGTAAATATTAAAAGATGATACTAATTTCAATATAAATTATAAGTAGAAGAATATATATAATAATGTAGGTATAACGAGAGATGTTTAGACTATTTATTCTCACAGGTGCATAGGAACTTTTCGATAACGTAAGACTGTTTTTACATATACAGAATTATATTTAGTGTTTGTTTGTGTTGTTCGCTGTTAAGTTCATCTCGTTAAGTCTTATTGATGTTGGGGTAAAAGTTCTTCGCTTGTAAACTAGATAGGATAGTTCTCTCTCTCTCTCTCTCTTTCCTTTCCTCCTTCCCACTCACCTTCTCTCTCCCTCTCTCCCTATTCTTCCCTTCTTCCCTGCAGGTTTGTATATATACAGTATGTGTGTGTTTGGGGGGGGGGGGTGGTGGAGGAAGGAGAGAGACACAGGGAGAGGAGAGAGAGAAAAAAAGAAGAATGAAAAAAGTCGCTTGTATACAGTATGTGTGTGTGTTGAGGGAGAGGGGGGGGGGGAGAGACATACAACCAGACAGACAGGCAGTAGACGGGGTGTAGGTAGACCAGACAAGGGCACTCAGCTCGACCAATCAGAGCAGGCCCCTGACTAATGACCACCGCCGCCACCATTGTTACCACCCGGACCAATTTCTCGAGCCATTCACGAGGCGCTGTCACTATTGATGTTGTTTTGGAACTCAATGATGACTCGGACCCCTGCTGCCCACGCTTGCCCCCGCCGGCCTGGTGGTGGGGGCTGGGGAGGGGGGGGGGCTAGTGTAATGGTGGTGGTGTAAGTGGAATGGGTGGGGGTGGTGGTGGGGGTTAGTGTAGTGGTGATGTTGGAGGGTGTAGTGGTGGTGGTTGTGGTAGGTGGTGGTGATGGAGGTGAAAGGTATTGAAGTGGTAGCTAATGGTGGTGGTAGGTATAATAGTGGTTGTGGTGGTGGTAGGTATGATAGTGGTTGTGGTAGGTATAATAGTGGTTGTGGTGGTGGTGATGGAGGTGAAAGGTATTGTAGTGGTAGCTAATGGTGGTGGTAGGTATAATAGTGGTTGTGGTGGTGGTAGGTGTAATAGTGAACCTTTTGCAACCAATAACAGATTACAATATCTGTTAACCCAATCTGTTGCCGCTGCCGTTTTGTCCCGTTGTAACAGAGTCAATCATCAGTGCATGACGTCAGCTGATCGATATTTTCAACTACGTACTGTCACTTAACCCACCACCTGCCTTTCCTGACCTGACTAATGGATGTTGCTCGTACGTGAGGGATGTTTGTATTATTTTTATTATTATTATTATTTTTTTTTTTTTTTACAATATTGAGTTACGCTTTTAATATTCTTAAATAGTTTGACTTACTTTAGCTACTTTTTTCATTAATTACTTTTGTTTATTTTTTTCTCGTTACGTGTGTGTAAGTGTTTATCCGTTTTCTCAATCGTTATTTCCTACTTTCTTTAGTCCTGTTATTTATTCCGTTTTCTTTATACCAATTATTCCGTTTTCTATATCGTTATCGTCCGTTTTCTTATTTTTTGTTATTTTATTTGAGTTTTCTATCAGAGGCAATGTGATTCTTGATGATTTGGGGAGTGAGGGAATGATGGTTATCCGTGTGTGTATGGATGAGTGGGTGAGGGGATGGATGAGTGAATGAGCTAGTACATGGGTGAGGGAATGAGTATTTATGGATGGGTGACTGAATGGATGGATGACGGAATGAGTGGAGTGGATGGATGTATCGTGGATGAATGGATGGGTGGAAGGGTGGATGATTTATGGTGAATTCATGTCTTGTGGAGCTCTCTCTCTCTCTCTCTCTCTCTCTCTCTCTCAGATTTTTTCACCTCCCTTCTTCCCTCTCTCCCTCCCTCTCTTTCCTCCTTTGTGTGTAGTCCTCCCCACTCTAGTCCCCCACACTCAGGGCTAGAGGACCCCCTTAATGAATTATCGACCGGGACGGAGGGACCCCACAATAGGGACGTGTTGGGGGTCCTCCTCCTCCTCCTCCTCCTTCTTCTTCTTATTGCTGCTCTTCCTCCTTCTCCTTCTTCTTCTTATTGCTGCTCTTCCTCTTTCTCCTCCTCCTTCTCCTCTTCTTGCTGCCGGTGGGTCGTGTTATTAATTAATTCACCTGTTTGGCCTCATACAGTGTGTGTGTGTGTGTGTGTGTGTGTGTGTGGTAGATTTAAGGATGAGAGAGAGAGAGAGAGAGAGAGAGACAGAGAGCGAACATTAAAGAGTGAGAGAGATTGACAGAGAGAGACACTACCACCAGCAGGAGATAAAGATAAGGGCTGAGAGATATAAATTCTCTTAGTCCCTCATATAAGGAGAGGACGGACCTACGGGCGCGAGAACCGGATCTCTTAAGAATCTAGGTTACTAATACGGCTACAATGACGTCACGAGAATTCAGCCAATGTCGTTACGTGTTCAATCAATGACGCCACGAATATCAACCAATGACATTAAGAGTGCAATTAATGACGCCACGAATATCAACCAATGACATTACGATTTCAGTTAATTACGTTTCGAGTCTCGGCCAATGACATTACGAGTTCAAACAATAAAGTCACGAAAATTTAACCAATCAACGAGCGATATCGTATCTACCAACACTTAGAAAAATAGTTAAAAAAAATAAACAAACGAACCATTAAAAGGCAAAATCACCCGAAACTATTTTTATCGAATGTAAAGAAGAATATTGAGATTGTTTTATTTATGGTGAACCACGTCAACAATGGACGAGTTGTCGGTCGGAATTTTTTCGTAACATGGAAGGTCAATGGGTAAATAAAACACTTAAATTCACTATGGTAATGATATTTTTATATAAATTGGTTAAAAATTAAAAAAAATAAAAGCTAAAGTATTTAAAAAATCAGGTGACTGCAGGCTGTGGTGTGTGTGTTGTGGCCAGCAGTAATACAGGACTTGTGGCCATATACAACGGTGATATACACGGGCGTCCCTTACTGTTAGGTTAAAATATATTACTACTGCTCAAGTATCATCGTGTGTATACTTGCCGGCTGCCAAAAGACCGATAACTCCAACATGGAAGCTTTCATCACTGTTCTCTATTTCATGTCTGGAAAATGTAAGTTTTCGTCACTGATGTTTATGTTTAATGTTGTGGAAGGACGAGGGACGACCATGGCCAGGGGATGATCAGATGACAGATGTAATCTAACGTGCGTCATAGCTGGATGGCCGAGTTCTCGAGTTCATCTGCCTTGATGAACCCTGGAAATAGTTGTCCAACCTTCTCGGCTGATCGGCTCTGTAAATAAATATTGTTAGATAATTAAGTCTGCTTTACTGTGCAACACAGTAATGATATATTAAATATATAAATATTACTAGGCACGTTAACTAATTCAATGAATATTAGCCGCCCCTGCAACACATTTCATATTATAAACATTCCAAACAATATTGGTATTATTTTGGTTTTGTCATCTGGGGAACCTTAAGATTCTAACTATGGGGTTAATACTTTAAACAATAAGACACATTATCTCTACGGGATTTCTGTCGCAAAACATTGTTCGATCGCATAAGAAAATACAGGTCATAGGTTAGGTTAGGTTAGGGTATGATGAGTAATATTAGAAGTTATAAGGTTAGCTTAACATACACCGGTAAGGAGGGGGGGGGGGGGGTAGTAACTCAAACTAGTGATTTCTGATAGAAATGAAGGTCAAAGTCGTTCACAACACGTCGTAAGCCATCAGAATAAACAAGTCTGCATCTCAAAGTACAGGGATGACCAAAACTTAAAGTTTACCCAATATAGTCTAACTCGAATCTAAGCATCCAAATAATTATGGTACTTAGTTAAATTTAACCCATTAATTAATATTAATGATCATATATCCCAGTGGTTCATTAGTGAATCATCAAAGCAATAACAGCACTATGTTGCCATGTTAACTAACATCAGGCATTCTCAAAACAAAGTCCAGACACTGTTATTACTTCTAAATTGACTCGTATTTCCATCTAGTACTGATATACTCTGTTAATGCACTGGAAAAAAAGAGAAAGTCTACCAGGTAAGACTACATGACAGCTGAGCCTGTGTGAACATGGGAGCTTTTTATGTCCATAAGAACATAAGAATGGAGGAAACCGCAGTGGGCCTATTGGCCCATACTGGGCAGTCCCATTTACACCCAACCCCTATCGCTCATATATCCATCCAACTTATGTTTGAAGCTGCTCTTTACGGCAGATTTCTTCACTTACGAAATGTCCATGACTTACACCATAAAAACAAACACCCGTAAAACTTACCTGAACGTGGCATTTGGAGTCTGAAGGGGCCATCACTACTACTACCACCGACTGCAGCGAAGAACGTCGTCTGCGGGGTAGGTGGTGACGTCATTGCAAATGGCGGCCCTGTTTCCAGAGAAATAAACTTATCTCTACTATTGTAGCAGGACTTTAAACCTTTATATACCGTATCACTCTACGAACGTGGCAGAGTGTATCTCTTGTGTTTACCAAGAACCGACAACTCGTCCATTGTTATATATAGTGTAAGAAAGTTATTGTTTATTGTTTACAGATACAACTATGATTATTATTATTATTATTATTGTTATTAATATTATTATTACTATTATTATTGCTATTTATATTATGATTACTAATAATAATAATAATAATAATATTATCATTATTATTGTCATTATTATTGTTGTTACTGTGGTTGTTATTGTTGTTGCCAAGTCATTAGAATAAGAAAGAACAGCACATGTACAGGTAGAGGTACAGTAATGTGGTCCTAACTTACCTGTGAACAGAACAGTAGATCGTTAGCCCCGACAGGTACACAAACAGCTGTTGTCAATTAACAGGTTTATCTTGAGAAACTTCTGTCGTGTACAAATTACATGACGACGAGAGAAGCTTTGTGGCCGAGTGCAGTGTCATCCTTACCTCAGTGCCTGGCCTTACCTCAGTGCCCTTACCTCAGTGCCTGGCCTTACCTCAGTGCCTGACCTTACCTCAGTGCCTGGCCTTACCTCAGTGCCTGGCCTTACCTCAGTGTCTGGCCTTACCTCAGTGCCGGGCCTTTTTCAACATCATCATCATCATCATCATCGTGTTCCCCTGACTGGTAGAAAGTTGTTTTACACGGGACGGAGTGTTTATTGTCAGGTGCCGATTAACACGTCCAGTAGCTCAATTGTTTGTCTCAGGTAAATAGAGATCTTCCACGACCACAGATGAATGACTGTCTCTCTCTCTCTCTCTGTCTCTTTGGTCTCTCTCTCTCTCTTTGGTCTCTCTCTCTCTCTTTCTATCTTCTCTTTATTTCTCAATCTTTTATTTATTTATCTCTCTCTCTCTCTCTCTCTCTCTCTCTCTCTCTCTCTCTCTCTCTCTCTCTCTCTCTCTCTCTCGTCCAATCACTCCCCCCCTCACTCACTCACTAACCAGCCAATTACACCCACCATATGATACCTAAACGAGCGTGACAGTCATCCGGTCATTACGCCACGACCCGAGGCAGTCATTGGGTGAAGTAAAAAAAAGAGACGGAAAAAATGCGTATAATAATAACAATGTCCCCCTTACCCCTGACCACTCCCCTCCCCTCCCCCTGACCACTCCCCTCCCCCTTACCCCTGACCACTCCCTTCCCCCTTACCCCTGACCACTCCCCTCCCCCTCACCCCTGACCACTCCCCTCCCCCTCACACCCCTGACCACTCCCCTCCCCCTCACCCCTGACCAGTCCCCTCCCCCTCACCCCTGACCAATCCCCTCCCCCTCACCCCTGACCACTCCCCTCCCCCTTACCCCTGACCACTCCCCTCCCCCCTGACCACTCCCCCCCTCTTGCCCCTGACCACTCCCCTCCCCCTGACCACTCCCCTCCCCCTTACCCCTGACCACTCCCTCCCCCTGACCACTCCCCTCCCCCTTACCCCTGACCACTCCCCTCCCCCTCACCCCTGACCACTCCCCTCCCCCTCACCCCTGACCACTCCCCTCCCCCTCACCCCTGACCACTCCCCTCCCCCTCACCCCTGACCACTCCCCTCCCCCCTACCCCTGACCACTCCCCTCCCCCTCACCCCTGACCACTCCCCTCCCTCTTGCCCCTGACCACTCCCCTCCCCCTTACCCCTGACCACTCCCCTCCCCCTTACCCCTGACCACTCCCCTCCCCCTTACCCTTGACCAATCCCCTCACCCCTGACCACTCCCCTCCCCCTTACCCCTGACCTCTCCCCTCCCCCTCACCCCTGACCACTCCCCTCCCTCTTGCCCCTCTCCGCCCCGCTCTTCCCTACCTCCAACTGCACCTCCTCCTTCTAACCTTACCCCTACCCCTTCCCCCTCCCTGCTCCTGCCCCCTCCCCTTCCCCCTGCCCCCTCTCGTCCTCCGACCCTCCCCTTCCCCTCCATGCCTCCCCCCCCCCCGCCTCCCTCTACACAGCTGTTCGTTGTGTCCGGGGGGGGGGGGGGGGGGGGGGAGGAGGGATTGGAGCGCGCGCGTTCCCTGTTTAATCCGGGTGACACAGCAATTAGTCCTTCGTTATAACCGGGTCGTGGTGGTTGTTATAATGGAGACAAGAACAACAATTGCTGTTATTAATCATCCCGCAAACAAGGCAGACACAATAACATAATCAGAGAGAGAGAGAGAGAGAGAGAGAGAGAGAGAGCTAGAGCTAGATGTTTCTTTTTACCTGGGGATAATTAAGCAAATGATTAAGGTATTCCCGTCAGGTGAGTCGGCCGAGACCTTCTTTATCACACCTCGGAGACAAACGTTCGAGTGTTACCTGTGTGTGTGGGGGGGGGGGGGGGTGTGAGGTAGAGTGCCAGGGTAGATAAACACAGGTAGATGGGAGGTACAACGTGAGGTATAAGCCTTAGTGAGGAGTGGGAGAGGTGGATGAGTGGGAGAGGTGGATGAGTGAGAGAGGTGGATGAGTGGGAGAGGTGGATGAGTGGGAGAGGTGGATGAGTGGGAGAGGTGGATGAGTGGGAGAGGTGGATGAGTGAGAGAGGTGGATGAGTGAGACAGGTGGATGACAAGATGAGTGACACACCTACACGAGTAATAATGAATGAATGATAGACTGATAAACAAATAATCACACACACACACACACACACACACACACACACACACACACTGTCTTGTCAGCTTTCTCGATTACATATACCGCCATCTCGAGAAACGAAAAACGTCTGTAGCTGTCGCCTTCATTGATTTCACTAAAGCGTTCGACCTAGTCGACCACAATATAATCATCAACAAAGCTATTGACCTCGGGCTTCGAAGAAGCCTCATACCATGGCTTACAGACTTCCTCAGTGACCGACGCCAAGCTGTACGCTTCCGAGGGGCTGTCTCCACCTTTCAGTCACTCACCTGTGGCGTCCCCCAAGGCACCAAGATGGGACCACTCTGCTTCCTTATGCTCATCAATGATGCCCTAAGAGAAACCCCTGCTCGCTGGAAATATGTCGACGACTCCACCATTGGGATCAGCGTCAACAATTCTGCTCCCAACTATACCGCCCTTCAGGATTTATTGAACAGTCTCCAAAACTGGGCCACCAACAACCATGTCACCATCAACCATACCAAGACCATGGTTATGCACATCAACCTCTCCTCCGACATTGTCCCACCTCCTTCCATTACTCTAGGTCCGAACACACTCCAGGTTGTAGATTCCACGAAGCTCCTCGGCGTCACCATAGACAACAAACTAAATTGGAAACCACACGTCAATGAAGTTGTCAAATCCTCCAGTTTCCGTCTCCACCTCCTCCGCCGACTCAAGTCCCTCGGAGTTCCTGCACACGAGCTCCTCAGTGTTTACACAACATTCATACTTCCCAAGCTCACCTATGCCTCCCCCACCTGGTCTTCCTCTCTAAATGCCACACAACGTAAACACCTAGAAAAAGTACAAAAGAGGGCATGCAAGATTATTCTCTCCCCTCCTACTCCACATATCAAGAAGCGCTCAACACACTGACCCTTTCGACTCTCACTGACCATCACCACGACCTCATCTGCAAATTTGGTAAGAAGCTTCTACACCATCCCCGACACCGGCTCCTACTACCACCTGAGATCCCTTGTCCGAGAATTGCTGTTCGACACCACAACCGCATCCAGCCCATACGTGCACGAACTGATCGCTATAAGAACAGCCCAGTCCCAACCATTGTAAAAATTATCAACAACTTGTAATACTGTAACACTGTCACTATGTTGAAATGAACTGTAGTTTGAGCTTTTCCCCATCTAAGTTATTTTATGTCTTATATGTCTTATTTGTGTCACTTATGTTACTTGTATATTATTTGTAATTCGTAACCCATTCCCCAAATATGTAACTGTATATTTTCAGCCTTCTGGCTGCCAAGCTCTTTCAATAAACCGTTAATTATTAATTATTATTATTATTACACACACACACACACACACACACACCACACACACACACACCACACACACACACACACACACAGCACACACACACACACACCACACACACACACACACACCACACACACACACACACACACCACACACACGCACACACACACACACCACACACACACACACACACACACACACACACACACATAGTTAGTGACAGAGACAAAACAGAAAAACGGTAGACAGATAAATAAACCTTTGACACGTGTACAAAATATTAATCTACAGCACACTTCATATTTCCTTCCTTCCTTCCTCTTTCCTCCTTCTTTCCTTCTTCTCTCCTCCTTCTTTCCTTCCACCCTCCTCCTTTCTTCCCACTCTCCTCTTCCTTCCCTTCCTCCTCCTTCCCTCCCTTCCTCCTCCTTCCTCCCTTCCTTCCCTTCCTCCTGCTTCCTTCCCTTCTTCCTCCGTTTTTCCTTTCCTCCATCCCCCCCTTCCTTCCCTTCCTCTCTCTCCTTCTTTCCTTCCCTGCCTCCTACTTCCTTCATTCCCTTCCTTCCCTTCCTCCATTCTTCCCTCCCTTCCTCTCTCCTCCTTTCCTTCCTCTCTCCTCCTTTCCTTCCTCCTCCTTCCTTCTCTCATTCCTTCCTTCCCTTCCTCCCCATCCTTCCCTCACCTCCTCCTCCTTCACCTTCTTCCCAGTCAGCCCTCACCGCCACCATCACCACCACCACCACCACCACCACCCATCACCCTCACCACATCACCACCACCCTTTCCACCAAAATCACCACCACGACCCACACCACTACCACAACCCACACCACTACCACCACCCACCACCACCACAACCACCAAAATCATCACCACCATCTTCATCTCCACCACCACCCTCACCATCCTTCACCACCACATCACCACCACCCTCAGCACCATAACCTTCATCAACACCACCCTCTCTACCACCACCCTCCCCACAACCACCACCACCCTACCCTACCCTCACCCTAAAGAGACACTAACCCACACCAACACCATAAGGTTCACCAAAATACAGAAACAACACCATAAAAGGACCCCTAACGCCGTCCCTCACCACATAGCACTATTATGCCTCCCAATACTACCTGACAGTAATGAACAGAATGAAAAGCTTTTTGTGTCAACTTTTCCTTAGATGTTTTAAAAATGTGATGGGTGTTTTCTTCTTCTTCTTATTTTGTACTGGAGTGGGTGTAAGAATGTGTGGGTGAGGAGGTGGGTGATGGGTGGGGGGGGTAAGTGGAGGAGGGTGTGGAAGGGGGAAGGGTGGGTGGAGGAATAGGAATAGGGCGTTGGGTAAAGGAGAAGTAGAGTTGAGAGAAAGAGGGGAGGGGGTGAGGAGGTGGGGTGGGGGTGAGGAGGTGGGGTGGGGGTGAGGAGGAGGGGTGGGGGTGAGGAGGAGGGGTGGGGGTGAGGAGGAGGGGTGGGGGTGAGGAGGAGGGGTGGGGGATAGTGAGGACGTGAAGAAGGAAGAGGGTGGATGTGGGGTGGGTGAGGAAGGAGGGTGGAGGGTGGATGTGGGGTGGGTGAGGGAGGAGGAAGGAGGGGTGTATTGTCCTCAAGTGCTCACTGGCTGGCGAGAGGTTCATGTTTACCTGCCTCAACAACCTTGCTGACGTGTGTGTGTGTGCGTGCGTGCGTGTGTGCGTGCATGCGTGTGTGCGTGTCTGCGTGTGCGTGTGTGTGTGTGTGTGTGTCATCATAGCACAAGCCCCTGTACTCCCTCTCACCTATTCCCATAACACAGGTGATATGCGGTATAGACAGGAGTGTGGACAGGTGGTGAGAATAGTGACAGTAGTGTGGACAGATGGTGAGAATAGTGACAGTAGTGTGGACAGATGGTGAGAATAGTGACAGTAGCGGGGAAAATAGACAGGAGTGTGGACAGGTGGTGAGAATAGTGACAGTAGTGTGGACAGGTGGTGAGAATAGTGACAGTAGTGTGGACAGGTGGTGAGAATAGGGACAGTAGTGTGGACAGGTGGTGAGAATAGTGACAGTAGTGGGGAAAATAGACAGGAGTGTGGACAGGTGGTAAGAAAGCATTTACACACACACACACACACACACACACTCTCTCTAATTATGTGTGTGTGTGTGTGTGTGTGTGTGTGTGTGTCATCATGTCGGTAACTAACTCTCAACACAATGATGGAGGAACGATTAAGGTATTTTTATTTACCAATTTCAATGGAGGTTTACAGTGACCAGAGAAGTTCACAATACTTACTAATGGTGTGTGGTGAGGTGGTGTTGGTGTGTGGTGTAGTGTAGGTGTGGTGTGTGTGTGTGTGTGTGGGGTGTGTGTTGTGGTGAGGGTGTGTGTTGTGGTGAGGGTGTGTGTTGTGGTGAGGGTGTGTGTTGTGGTGAGGGTGTGTTGTGGTGAGGGTTGTGTTGTGGTGAGGGTTGTGTGGTGAGGGTTGTGTTGTAGTGAGGGTGTGTGGTGTGGTGAGGGTTGTGCTGTGGTGAGGGTGTGTGGTGAGGGTTGTGTTGTGGTGAGGGTTGTGTTGTGGTGAGGGTTGTGTTGTGGTGAGGGTGTGTTGTGGTGAGGGTTGTGTGGTGAGGGTTGTGTTGTAGTGAGGGTGTGTGTTGTGGTGAGGGTGTGTGGTGTGGTGAGGGTTGTGCTGTGGTGAGGGTGTGTGGTGAGGGTTGTGTTGTGGTGAGGGTTGTGTTGTGAGGGTTGTGTTGTGGTGAGGGTTGTGTTGTGGTGAGGGTGTGTTGTGGTGAGGGTTGTGTTGTGGTGAGGGTTGTGTTGTGGTGAGGGTTGTGTTGTGGTGAGGGTTGTGTGGTGAGGGTTGTGTTGTAGTGAGGGTGTGTGTTGTGGTGAGGGTGTGTGTTGTGGTGAGGGTGTGTGTTGTGGTGAGGGTGTGTTGTGGTGAGGGTTGTGTTGTGGTGAGGGTTGTGTGGTGAGGGTTGTGTTGTAGTGAGGGTGTGTGGTGTGGTGAGGGTTGTGCTGTGGTGAGGGTGTGTGGTGTGGTGAGGGTTGTGTTGTGGTGAGGGTTGTGTTGTGAGGGTTGTGTTGTGGTGAGGGTTGTGTTGTGGTGAGGGTGTGTTGTGGTGAGGGTTGTGTTGTGGTGAGGGTTGTGTTGTGGTGAGGGTGTGTTGTGGTGAGGGTTGTGTTGTGGTGAGGGTTGTGTGGTGAGGGTTGTGTTGTAGTGAGGGTGTGTGGTGTGGTGAGGGTTGTGCTGTGGTGAGGGTGTGTGGTGTGGTGAGGGTTGTGTTGTGGTGAGGGTTGTGTTGTGAGGGTTGTGTTGTGGTGAGGGTTGTGTTGTGGTGAGGGTGTGTTGTGGTGAGGGTTGTGTTGTGGTGAGGGTTGTGTTGTGGTGAGGGTTGTGTTGTGGTGAGGGTGTGGTGAGGGTGTGTGGTGTGATGAGAGTGGGTTTCGAATGGTGGTAGTACTTGACGTAATCGCGAAATTGTGGTTATAGTGACGGCAATGGTGGTAGAAATACTCATAATGATTGTTGTTGAATTGTTGGTTGTTGAAACAGTGGTGGTAGTAGTGATAGTGGTTGAACTAGTGTTAGTAGAAATATAATGTGACACCTACCTCTCACCACCTAACACCATAGCTGCCTACAACTAGCAACCAACTACCACAACCAACAACAGTCACCACCCACCAACCACAATCAACCATTATCACCACTTCCTACAAACATAACCAACCACAACCACCACCTACCAACAAAACCAGGACAACCAACCACAATCACCACCTACCAACATAACCATCAACCACCACGACAACCAACAACAACCACCGCCAACACCTACTACCACCACAACACCACCACCACAACTAACGATACCCACCTCCACCACCTACCACCCCAACCCACCACAACTAACCACAACAACCACCATCAGAGGCAGTATGGAGTCACTTGAGCGCGACTGCATGAAAGAGACTATTAGAGACTGCAATTTATTATCTTTCTCTACCAACACGAGTCTCCATTGTCTCCCTCCAGCGACCCCCCCCCCCCCCTCTCTCTCTCTCTCTCTCTCTCTCTCTCTCTCTCTCTCTCTCTCTCATCTTTGCCCCACACTCATCCTGTTCATGTTCTTATAGTCTACAAGTGTGGTGTACAGGTGTAGTGTACAGGTGTTTGTAGTTTACAGGTGTAGTATACAGGTGTTTGTAGTTTACAGGTGTTTGTGGTTTACAGGTGTAGTGTACAGGTGTTTGTGATTTACAGGTGTAGTGTACAGGTGTTTGGGGCATACAGAAGTAGAGAGGGAAAGGGGGTGAGGATGATAAGGAGAGAGAGACGAAGAAAGAAAAGGAGGGAGGTAAGGACGGCGGGAGGGTAGAAGGAGGGAGGGAAGGACGGCGGGAGGGTAGAAGGAAGGAGGGAGGGAAGGACGGCGGGAGGGTAGAAGGAAGGAGGGAGGTGTGTAGTGTTGTAAAACTTTATAATTAAGATGGTGGAGGGAGGGAGAGAAGGAGGGAGGGAGGGAGGGAAGAAGAGAGAGAGTGGGGGAGGGAGAGAGGAGAAGACAGAGGGAGAGAGAAGGAGAAAGAAAAGAAAGGGAAAGAAGGAGGAAAGAAAGGGAGGAAGAAAGAAAGGGAAATAAGGAGGAAAGAAAGGGAAATAAGGAGGAAAGAAAGGGAAATAAGGAGGAAAGAAAGGGAAATAAGGAGGAAAGAAAGGTAAAGAAGAAGGGAGGGAGAGAGAGGGAAGAGAAAGGAAGTAGTAGTAGTAGTTTGCAATCACCAGGTTGGGTGTACGTACTGTGAGGGAGGCAAGTAGTGAGCCGTGAGGGAAGTAGTGAGTCGTGAGGGAAGTAGTGAGCCGTGGGGGGAAGTAGTGAGCCGTGAGGGAAGTAGTGAGTCGTGAGGGAAGTAGTGAGCCGTGAGGGAAGTAGTGAGTCGTGAGGGAAGTAGTGAGCCGTGAGGGAAGTAGTGAGCCGTGCGGGAAGTAGTGAGCCGTGCGGGAAGTTAATTGAAAGTTAATCACGCAATGTGGTGGTGGTGGTGTAACTGTCTGTCAGCCTGTCTGTCTGTCTGTCTGCCTGAAAACACGATAAGTTAAGTATACTCTCTCTCTCTCTCTCTCTCTCTCTCTCTCTCTCTCTCTCTCTCTCTCTCTCTCTCTCTCTCTCTCTCTCTCTCTCTCGTGTTAAAAATACCATCCAGACAGCAGACCTCTTCATGACACTTCCTAACTTCATGAGCCAAACTAACACACACACACACACACGTCCGCATGACTGAAATAACACAAGCGGTCATGCGGTCAGGTAGAAGGTAAACTCAGTCAATATAAACTAGAGGAATCGTCAAGCATAGTTGATAGTTTTGATGTGTTAAGAGAGGTGGTGTTGGGGGGTAGGTGTGGGTCATGGGCAGGTATGGGTCATGGGTTAGGTGTAGGTCATGGGTTAAGTGTAGGTCATGGGTTAAGTGTGGGTCATGGGTTAGGTGTAGGTCATGGGTTAAGTGTAGGTCATGGGTTAAGTGTGGGTCATGGGTTAGGTGTGGGTCATGGGTTAGGTGTGGGTCATGGGTTAGGTGTGGGTCATGGGGAAGGTGTGGGTCGTGGGTTAAGTGTGGGTCATGGGTTAGGTGTGGGTCGTGGGGAAGGTGTGGGTCGTGGGTTAGGTGTGTGTCATGGGCAGGTGTGGGTCATGGGCAGGTGTGTGTCATTAGGGGCATTATGAGTCAAGAAAGGAAAGGAGGATAAGAGGTCAGGTGGGGGGTAATGATCACTGTGGTCAGCTTCTCTCAGCACACACACACACACACACACAGGTGAGAATCAGGTGATGAGAGTGTTAACAACAGGTGCGCCCCCATACGGTCTGTTTATTTACCTGGGAGCAACTAGTTCATTACCTGGCTCACCAACCTGCCCGATAATGTAGAACCTCGACTTAGTGATGAGCTAGGTGATAAATTTACACACCTATCTACCTGTCTCGTATAGCCCGGTGTGTTGATGATCTGTCTGTTTGTGATTCTGTGTCTGTGTATGTCTTAGCCTCGTGTGTTGGTGATCTGTTTGTCTGTCTGTTTGTTTGTGTCTTAGCCTCGTGTGTTGGTGATCTCTGTCTGTCTGTCTCTCTGTCTGTTTGCGTATCTGTGTGTGTGTGTGTGTGTGTGTGTGTGTTAGCCTCGTGTGTTGGTGACCTCTGTCTGTCTGTTCGTATAGTCGTGTGTGTGTGTGTGTGTGTGTGTGTGTGTGTGTGTGTGTGTGTGTGTGTGTGCCGTCGTCTGTAGCAGTAAAGTCAGTAAATGATGCAGCAGCAGCCTCGTTATCAACATAAGGACTGAATCAGCAGATGGAACAACAGCAGCAGGTAATGAGTTGACATAAGCTGTTCTTGGAGCAGTAAAAGTTTCAACACCAGCAGTACCAGACATCACACCAAGTAGAAGAAGCAGTTTAGAAGCAGTAGCAATACCAGCCGCAACAATAGTTCTAACAGCAGTGAAAGTACAGTACTGACAGAAACATCTCCACCACACTTGACAGCTTCAACAGATAAAGCATTAGCAGCAGCATAAGAAACAGCAGCAGCAGCAGCAGCAAGGGTCTCCCCCGGGGGTGTGGGTGTCAGCCGGGGTAAGCTAAGTGACCGACACCTTCAGAGTCGCACACACCACCTGCGTCACTCCCGACCACGAATACGAATGGTCGACGATCACCTGACGGACCTTATATGAGGAACGGGTATTCATAAACCAAGCCTCGGGTCCTGCTTTATGACAGGCCCGGTCGGGGAGGGTGGTGAGGAGTAGGACCTGGAGAGACCCGCAGGAGTTGGGGAAGGTGTGGAGGGCTTGGGGTTGGTGTGGAGGGCCTGGGGTTGGTGTGGAGGGCGTGGGGAAGGTGTGGAGGGCCTGGGGTTGGTGTGGAGGGCCTGGGGTTGGTGTGGAGGGCTTGGGGTTGGTGTGGAGGGCCTGGGGTTGATGTGGAGGGCTTGGGGTTGGTGTGGAGGGCTTGGGGTTGGTGTGGAGGGCCTGGGGATGGTGTGGAGGGCTTGGGAAAGGTGTGGAGGGCTTGGGGAAGGTGTGGAGGGCTAGGGGATGGTGTGGAGGGTCTGGGGAAGGTGTGGAGGGCTTGGGGAAGGTGTGGAGGGCTAGGGGTTGGTGTGGAGGGCCTGGGGATGGTGTAGAGGCCTGGGGAAGATGTGGAGAGCCTGGGGTTGGTGTGGAGGGCCTGGGGATGGTGTGGAGGCCTGGGGAAGGTGTGGAGGGCTTGGGGATGGTGTGGAGGGTCTGGGGAAGGTGTGGAGGGCCTGGGGAAGGTGTGGAAGGCCTGAGGTGCCAACTTTTACCACAACTGGGTGATTGTTTCGGTAATGGGTGGTCAAATGGGCCCTATTTTTATAGCACTCAGTTCTGATGGGCCCCAGTTTTGTCTCTTACTCGTCCTGATGGGCCCCAGTTCTGCCCCTTACTCGTCCTGATGGGCCCCAGTTTTGTCTCTTACTCGTCCTGATGGGCCCCAGTTCTGCCCCTTACTCGTCCTGATGGGCCCCAGTTCTGCCCCTTATCGTCCTGATGGGCCCCAGTTCTGCCCCTTACTCGTCCTGATGGGCCCCAGTTCTGCCCCTTACTCGTCCTGATGGGCCCCAGTTCTGCCCCTTACTCGTCCTGATGGGCCCCAGTTCTGCCCCTTATCGTCCTGATGGGCCCAAGTTCTGCCCCTTACTCGTCCTGATGGGCCCCAGTTCTGCCCCTTATCGTCCTGATGGGCCCCAGTTCTGCCCCTTACTCGTCCTGATTGGCCCCAGTTCTGCCCCTTACTCGTCCTGATGGGCCCCAGTTCTGCCCCTTACTCGTCCTGATGGGCCCCAGTTCTGCCCCTTATCGTCCTGATGGGCCCAAGTTCTGCCCCTTACTCATCCTGATGGGCCCCAGTTCTGCCCCTTACTCGTCCTGATGGGCCCCAGTTCTGCCCCTTACTCGTCCTGATGGGCCCCAGTTTTGTCTCTTACTCGTCCTGATGGGCCCCAGTTCTGCCCCTTACTCGTCCTGATGGGCCCCAGTTCTGCCCCTTATCGTCCTGATGGGCCCCAGTTCTGCCCCTTACTCGTCCTGATGGGCCCCAGTTCTGCCCCTTACTCGTCCTGATGGGCCCCAGTTCTGCCCCTTACTCGTCCTGATGGGCCCCAGTTCTGCCCCTTATCGTCCTGATGGGCCCAAGTTCTGCCCCTTACTCGTCCTGATGGGCCCCAGTTCTGCCCCTTATCGTCCTGATGGGCCCCAGTTCTGCCCCTTACTCGTCCTGATGGGCCCCAGTTCTGCCCCTTATCGTCCTGATGGGCCCAAGTTCTGCCCCTTACTCGTCCTGATGGGCCCCAGTTCTGCCCCTTATCGTCCTGATGGGCCCCAGTTCTGCCCCTTACTCGTCCTGATGGGCCCCAGTTCTGCCCCTTATCGTCCTGATGGGCCCCAGTTCTGCCCCTTATCGTCCTGATGGGCCCCAGTTCTGCCCCTTATCGTCCTGATGGGCCCCAGTTCTGCCCCTTACTCGTCCTGATGGGCCCCAGTTCTGCCCCTTATCGTCCTGATGGGCCCAAGTTCTGCCCCTTACTCGTCCTGATGGGCCCCAGTTCTGCCCCTTACTCGTCCTGATGGGCCCCAGTTCTGCCCCTTACTCGTCCTGATGGGCCCCAGTTCTGCCCCTTACTCGTCCTGATGGGCCCCAGTTCTGCCCCTTACTCGTCCTGATGGGCCCCAGTTTTGTCTCTTACTCGTCCTGATGGGCCCCAGTTCTGCCCCTTACTCGTCCTGATGGGCCCCAGTTTTGTCTCTTACTCGTCCTGATGGGCCCCAGTTTTGTCTCTTACTCGTCCTGATGGGCCCCAGTTTTATTCCATCCTTGTCTTTACGGCTCCCTGACCAACCTAAGCTCATACTACCACTCAACTCTTATGGGCTAGGTTAGGATAGGATAGGATAGGGCCGATCAGGACTTGGTTTGCGCAGGAATGGGGTCGCGCAGGACAGGTGAACCATCTATCCAAGAACCAGCTGCTTGGCGTGGGGATGTGGGAGGAGGTGTGGGGAAGGATGGGGAAGTGGAGACTGATGTGGTACAGTGTGTGGGAATGGCTGAGGAAGTGAGGACTGACGTGATGAAGCAAGGAGGAGTATATTAGGCGAGGAGTTAGGAAGTGAGGACTAACGCGCTACAGCATGTGGTGAGGACCCAGGAAATGAGGAATTAGCTGATAAATGTCGGTGAAGGCAGAGAGGGAGGGAGTAGTAGTGTGGGAAACGTTGAGAGAGAGAGAGAGAGAGAGAGAGAGAGAGCGGACATAATAAAAATAAATAAATAAATAAATAAATAAATAAGTAAATAATGAAAATAATAATAATAATAATATTAATAATAATAATAATAATAATAATAATAATAATCTTTCATTTCAGACCTGAACCCCGCCTGAAGTACAACAGTCAAGGTAAGTAACAAATTAATAATGATCGTGACGCTCTGTTAACTCCTGTTTACACACACACACACACACATAAGAACATATGGGCCAATAGGCACGCTGCAGTTTCCTCCATTCTTATGTTCTTATATGAATGGAGGAAATTGCAGCGGGCCTATTGGCCCATACTGGGCAGTCCCGTTTATACCCAACCCCTATTGCTCATATAAGCATCCAACCTATGTTTGAAGCTATTCAGCGTATTCGAGTTAATGATGATATTTGGTAACTTGTTCCATTCATCCACTACTCTGTTTCCAAATCAGTGTTTACCTATTTCACGCCGAAATCTAAATTTGTCTAATTTAAAACCGTTGTTACGAGTTCGCTCCTGGTTGGATAGTTTGAGTCCCTTTGTAATGTCCCCTTTGTTTCGCCCTGACTTCCACTTATACACATCTATCAGGTCGCCCCTCGCTCTCCGTCTCTCGATGGAGTGCAAATTAAGATGCTTTAATCTGTCTCTATACTCAAGGTTCCTAATGTCCGGGATTAGTCTTGTCATTCTCCTCTGAATTCTTTCCAATGATTCTATATCCATCCTGTAATACGGTGACCAGAACTGAACTGCGTAATCCAGGTGAGGTCTCACAAGCGCAAGATACAGTTTTAGGATGACCTCGCTAGTCTTGTAACTAACAATCCTTTGTATGAACCCAAGTACTTTATTAGCCTTGTTACGAGCAAAAACACATTGTTTACTTGGCTGGAGGTTCCTACTTATCATTACTCCTAAATCTCTCTCGCAGTCGGATTTCTCTATGGCATCGTTGTTCATCTGGTATCTGGTTTCCCTGTTTACATCTCATATACTGAGTACTTTACATTTGTCCACGTTGAATTTCATCTGCCATTTTTCAGACCATTCGAAAAATTTGTTTAGATCTTCCTGTAGTTTTGCGGAGACCTCGTCAGATTTAATAACACGTCCTATTTTAGTGTCATCAGCAAATTTACTTATGTTGCTGTCTATGCCGATATCTATGTCGTTATGTATATAATAAATAATAATGGTCCAAGTACTGAGCCTTGGGGAACTCCACTTGTGACGTTGCTCCAATGGGACTTAGTGCCGTTAATGCTCACTCGCTGTTTCCTGTCCTGTAACCACGCCCTAATCCATTTAAGGATGTTACCTTTGATGCCATGTGCTTCTACCTTTCTAATTAGTCTTTCGTGGGGGACTCTGTCGAAGGCTTTGCTAAAGTCATAATTGTGCCCCTCGTCAACCGATTCGAAAACTGATGAAAAGAATGTTAATAGATTAGTTAGATAAGAACGTCCGCTTGTGAAGCCATGCTGGGAATCATTGATCAATCCGTGCTTCTCCAGGTGATTTCGTATAGAGTTTGAAATGATTGCTTCCAGTAATATCCCCCTTCTTGAAAATCGGTATTACATTCACTATCCTCCAGGATTCTGGTACTACACCTGTTTTTAAGGACATGTTAAACAACTTTGCTAAGGGCATACTAAGCTCTTCCTTACATTCCTTTAATATTCTGGCAAATATCTCATCGGGACTAGGTGACTTATTAGGCTTTAGTTTGTCTATTTGCTTACTAACATCGTTACTAGTCACTACTATCTCGCTTAATTTGTTTTCTTCACTATCTCTGAACAGAGTCGGTGCCCCAGGTATCATGTTTAAATTTTCAGTGGTGAAAACTGTTGAAAAATATTTATTCAAATTATTGCTCATTTATCCGTCGTTATCAGTGAGCTCTCCGGTATCTAACCGTATTGGTCCAATCTTTTATCGTGTTTTAGTTTGATACATTTGGTAGAATCCTTTGGGGTTTGTCTTCGCCTCCCTTGCTATCCTTACCTCATTATTCCTCTTGGCCTTCCTTATCTCGGTTTTAACCCTACTCGCCAATATCTTATAATAATCCTGGAGGTAAATTTCGCCACGCTTTATCCTTCTACCTATAGCCTTCCTTTGGCCAATGATGTTCGTTAAATAATTATCTATCCATTTAGGGTCATTGTTGTCTGATCTGAGTTTCTTGTATGATATGTTCTGCCTTTGTGCATTAAGTAACTCATTATTTAAATTGTCGTGGAACTCGGCAATCTCAGATCTCGTTATCAGATCGGAGTCATCTGT
Source organism: Homarus gammarus (assembly GCA_958450375.1). Classification (NCBI taxonomy): domain Eukaryota; kingdom Metazoa; phylum Arthropoda; class Malacostraca; order Decapoda; family Nephropidae; genus Homarus; species Homarus gammarus. Next base: position 1,806,468 of record CAUDMG010003187.1, on the reverse strand, counting down.
CAGGTTCATGGCCAAGCGCGACACCCCCTCTCTCAGCTGCCTCTTTAAACTGTCAAAGTTTGCCCTTCTGAAATCTGGTACCTCAGTGGAATTTTCCTTACGTCTGCCCTGAAAATCTAACTGGAATCTAATTTCTTTGTGATCGCTGTTTGCAAGTTCGTTCCCTACCTCGACATTGCTAATGAGGTTTTCTCTGTTCGACAGAACTAAATCGAATATATTATTACCCCGTGTGGGTTCGGTTATAGGACTCAGGAAACAGTCCTAGATTGTCGAGAACATCCTCTGATTCTGAGTTACCCGTAAGGTCAGTCCAATCTATTTGGCCAAGGTTAAAGTCGCCTACTATGCAGACTTTGTTGTGTATGGAAGCCCTGCGCATTTCATTGACTCTATCAAGATTGGGAGGTCTATATATTACTCCTGTGATTAATTTTTCCCTACCGTCGCTTAATTCTATCCAAATTGTTTCTGTATTCCGCTCAGTTTTTATTTCCTTATTTATTTCACACTTCAGATTATCCTTAACATAGATTGCTACTCCGCCTCCTTTCCTAGTCTGCCTATCGGTATGGAACAATTTGTAACCCGCAATTTGGTATTCGACCGGCAACTCACGTGAGTCTAGGTTGATCCATGTTTCAGTGAATGCTATTATATCGATTTTTTCGGCACATACCAAGGCCCTAATATCATCCATTTTGTTTCTCATACTTCTACTGTTCGCGTAGTAGACATTTAAGTTAGTCGTGTTCTGAGTCCTCCCTTTACCGCGTTTAGTTTTAAACTCCCTGTTTAATTTAGTTTTGTCATCATTCCTAACACTATTTCCCTGTAATCTTTTACTTTGTTTACCCACTCCCACTGCAGTCTCCTCCACCCCCGTGCCCATATGTTCCCCTAGCAGTTTAAAGACTTCGATATCCTTTGAACTGCCCCCTCTAGAGACCCAGCCAGGGTTGCCACCCCATCCCGAGACAGGTGCGCACACACACACACACACACTCTATCTTCATCTGTCACCACTATCATCACTCTTTATACTATACCTATTCCATTACCACTACTTAATACCGAAAACATCTAAACATCCACTTGAGTCAGCCCACAACATCAATCCACTCCTGTCAGCCCACAACACCAATCCACTTGAGTCAGCCCACAACATCAATCCACTTGAGTCAGCCCACAACACCAATCCACTTGAGTCAGCCCACAACATCAATCCACTCCTGTCAGCCCACAACACCAATCCACTCCTGTCAGCCCACAACACCAATCCACTTGAGTCAGCCCACAACATCAATCCACTCCTGTCAGTCCACAACACCAATCCACTTGAGTCAGCCCACAACATCAATCCACTCCTGTCAGCCCACAACACCAACCCACTCAGAGTCAGCCCACAACATCAGCCCACTCAGAGTCAGCCCACAACATCAATCCACTCCTGTCAGCCCACAACATCAACCCACTCAGAGTCAGCCCACAACATCAACCCACTCAGAGTCAGCCCACAACATCACTCTTCGCTAACTGGTATTTAGGATAAATTACGTCCCCTCCTAATGACCCACCGTGTTTAGTGTGTATTGAGTCCTACTAATTATTCAGTATGAGGTGAGTATGAAAGATGCTGTGCTATCAGTGAGGACCCGGTTAATAGCTCGCTTAATTGGGTAGCTTCTCTTACCTCTGTCTCTACCTCTTACCTCTACCTCTTGCCTCTTACCTCTTGCCTCTTACCTCTTGCCTTTTGTCTCTACCTCTTACCTCTACCTCTTACCTTTACCTCTTACCTCTACCTCTTACCTCTACCTCTTACCTTTACCTCTACCCCTACATCTCACCTCTTATCTCTACCTCTACCTCTTACCTCTACCTCTTACCTCTACCTCTTACCTCTTCCTCTTACCTCTACCTCTTACCTCTCACCTCTTACCTCTTACCTCTTCCTCTTACCTCTACCTCTTACCTCTACCCCTACCCCTCACCTCTTGACTCTTCCTCTTACCTCTTACCTCTACCTCTTATCTCTACCTCTTGCCTCTACTCCTTACCTCTACCCCTCACCTCTTATCTCTACCTCATACCTCTTACCTCTACCTCTTGCCTCTACCTCTTGCCTCTACCTCTACCTCTTACCTCTACCTCTTGCCTCTACCCCTCACCTCTTATCTCTACCTCATACCTCTTGCCTCTACCTCTTACCTCTACCTCTCACCTCTTGCCTCTACCTCTACCTCTTACCTCTACCTCTTACCTCTACCCCTCACCTCTTATCTCTACCTCATACCTCTTGCCTCTACCTCTCACCTCTTACCTCTACCTCTTATCTCTACCTCTTGCCTCTACTCCTTACCTCTACCCCTCACCTCTTACCTCTACCTCTCACCTCTTGCCTCTACCTCTTGCCTCTACCTCTTACCTCTTACCTCTACCTCTCACCTCTTGCCTCTACCTCTTGCCTCTACCTCTTACCTCTACCTCTCACCTCTTACCTCTACCTCTCACCTCTTACCTCTACCTCTTGCCTCTACCTCTTGCCTCTACCTCTTACCCCTTGTTTCTACCTCCAGGGTGAATAGCGACTTCTCCCCCTCCCTCGGTAAGGTTGGTATTATTCTTGATAATTGAGATTATGATGGGGTGTGGTGTATGGTGTGGTGTGGTGTATGGTGTGGTGTGGTGTATGGTGTGGTGTATGGTGTGGTGTGGTGTATGGTGTGGTGTGGTGTATGGTGTGGTGTATGGTGTGGTGTGCGTGGTGTGGTTTGGTGTGTGTGGTGTGGTGTATGGGGTGTGGTGTGGCGTGAGGTGTAGTGTGATTGAGAGAGTAATGGTGATTGGGAGGGTTGATGGTGATATGGGGCCCACCTGACCAATTACAAAGTGAGGGAGGGAGTGAGGGAGGGAGGGAGTGAGGGAGGGAGGTAAGGAGGGAGGGAGGGAGTATAGAGTCAGGAAGGCACCACCACAACCCACAACGACAATAAAAATATATTATACATTATACATTATAATAAAGGGCAAAAAGTATTCCCCCCAAAAAATATAAATGAATCTAAAATTCCCTAAAATGAATAAATAATTACCTAAAATAATACAAATCACCTTAAAATAAAATAAAACTTCCCCCTCCCCCCTCCAAAAAAAAAAAATCACAAATCGAAAACAAATAAATAAATAAAAATTACTCGGCAAAAAACACATCACAGAATCGCTGACCTGAAAACAAAAGCAACGATAACAAAAGAGGTAAATAAAAGATCCCAATATACCATTACTTTAATATAATATGTACACGGTGGAGAGGGAGGACAAAAAAAACCCATTGATGTTATCCCTAAATGACAAAAAAAAAAAAGACCTGGGATTTTATATGGGTAATATTCGCAGAGGAAATATTATAGTTTTTGTTGTGTGTGTGTGTGTGTGTGTGTGTCGGAATGTTGTGATAGGAAATGACAATAATCAAATGTCTTACCTGTAATGTATAATCAGGTGTACTCTCCAACCATCCCCTGCCCTACCCTCACCCCATCCCTACCCCACTCCTACCCCTTACCCCCCCCCCCCTCCCTCCATCTTGATTGAAATAAGGGTAATGTGTGATAATAGTCATTTCTGGGGCGAAAACATTACCACATTTTAACCTTTTGTATTCCACATCATTTAATTGGATGTATTTTGGAGGGGGAGGGGTTGGGGGGTGGGGTTGGGGGGTTGGGGGAGGGTTGGGGGGTTGGGGGAGGGGAGGGGGTAGGGGTTGGGGGGTGGGGGGGAGGGGGGGGAAGGATATCACGCCTTGTAATTCAGTCTTCATTTTTTGGTGTGGTGGGGCCAGTAAGGGAAAGGATGTTTTTATCGGTAGAGAGTGTGGGATCATCGTCTTTAAGGGGCTAGAGTTTAAAGGGGGAACACAGTGCTAAACCGAGGTGATAGAGAGAGAGGGGGGTTAATCTTAGAACTACGGGTTAAATACTATGGGGGGAATGTTTATAACCCAGGAGTGTGTTATTGAATGGTGTTAGTTTATGGTTCAAGGAGGGTTGTTATTGTCCGTTATTGTCCGTTATTGGGTTGTCATTTCGGGCTGTTGAGGACCTGTATTAAAGACACACACTCACTCACACACACCCGGGCGGTAATTTAAGGCTATTGACTAACGCCCAATATATTATACAAATCCTCGTTCAACTTAACAAGGTGGTGGCGGGCCGGGGAGACCAGGTTTGACCCCATGTAACAGGTGTGCAAAGGTGAGGACTCTGTGTTATTAGGCTATAACGAGAAATGACGTCAATATTGTGGGGGGGGAGGGAAGGGAGGGGGGAGGGAAGGTATGATGGAGGATGGGAGGGAGGGGGGGGGAGGGAGGGAAGGGAGGGAGGGAGGAGGAGAGAGGTGAGGAGGGGGGGAGGGAGGGGAGAAGGTATGATGGAGGGAGGGGGGGAGGAAGTAGGGGATGGAGGAGGGGGGGAGTGAAGGGAGGGAGAGAAGGTATGATGGAGGATGGGAGGGAGGGAGGGGGGGGGGAGGGAGGGAAGGGAGGGAGAGAAGGTATGATGGAGGACGGGAGGGAGTGAGGGAAGGAAGTAGTAAGGGAGGGAGGGAGGGACGGGGGGAGGGGGAAGGAAGGGAGGGAGGGAGGGAAGGAGGGATGGATGGGAGGGAGTGAGGGAAGGAAGGGAGGGAGGGATGACAGTTAATTTACAGGTGTGTTGGGGTGATTATATATATATTGTTAAATTGTTGTGTCTCAAATATAATGAATTGTGAGTTACGGTGTAGTGGTAAGTTGATGACGGTTCACACACACACACACACACACACACACACTACTACTACTACTACTACTATTACTACTATTACTATTTCTTCTTTGCTGTCACTCGGAATCGAGTATGACGATCATCCAGCTATGATACAGTGATATGAGTTATTAAGGCTGCCACTTTCGTTGGTGAGCTCTGGGGTGACTAGAGATATCGAACAGGACCGACAGGGCCGTCCACAGATGTTGCATGTGGAGGGCTACGTCTTGGGCGGGAGGGGCGGCGGCAGCGTCTTTCCGGCGTTGGCGCTTGTCTGCCTCGGTATGCAGTCGGGCTAACTCGAAATTATTGACACCTTCTCGTGTGGTGCTCCTCCAAGTGTTACGGTGTGGAGTAATCGTCTCCCAGGTGAGGGGGTCGATTTGGCACTTTTACAGGTTTGTCTTAAGACTCCTTATACCTTTTCAGTTGCCCGCCAGCGTTGCGTTTACTATTCGTTAGTCGACTGTAAAGTAGCTGCTTTGGCAGTCTACTGTCGTCCATGTGGGTAACAAGGCCAGTCCAGCGTGGTTGTTCATGGATAATGGTAGCCTCGATGCTCCTACAGTTGGTGTCAGCGAGAACACACACACACACTCGCACACGTTATTAATTAGCAACACCCTCATGTCCATTTAAACATACGCACTACAAATTGTTACTTTCCTGTCGGCGGATGTGTACACCTCTCTCTCTCTCTCTCTCTCTCTCTCTCTCTCTCTCTCTCTCTCTCTCTCTCTCTCTCTCTCTCAGTGGTTTTCCCCACAGCCTCATTTTCTCCTTCCCTCCCTCACTCCCTCCCTCGCTCTATTTAAGATCTTCCTTCCTCCCTTCTTCCTTTCCTTCCTGCCTTTCCCTCCCTCCCATCTTCTGGGTAACTCAGCCTAGAGGAACAGGTGGAGGACAGAGGGAGAGAGGGAAGGAGAGATGGATGGAGGGAAGTAAGGATGGATGGATAGATGTCTTGGTAGAGAGAGGCAGGGAGTGGATGGCGAGAGGATGAGAGGGGAAGAACGGAGAGAGATAAATGGGTGGTGGGAGAGAGAAAAGAAAGGGGAGAAGGAGAGAGAGAGAGGTCTGCGGTAGATGGTAGGGGGCGTAATCTGCCAGGTCCATCTTTAGTGCCCAATTTACTGTAGAGTCACTCACTAGTCCTCCCCGGCCTTCCTCCCCAAATACTGGTAGCCCTCCCCAAGTACTGGTTGTCCTCCCCAAGAACTGGTTGTCCTCCCCAAGGGATGGGTGCCTTTCCCGAGAGAGAGAGAGAGAGAGAGAGAGAGAGAGAGAGAGAGAGAGAGAGAGAGAGAGCAGTACTAGGTTATGACCAGGGGACGGCACCTCTGACCTCTCCTGTCAGGTTTTAATGTCATCCACTGTTATGGTGTCATGAACCTGCTGGCCTCCACACACACAGAGTAGATAATTGTACAGAATAAGAGAATATATATATATATATATATATATATATATATATATATATATATATATATATATATATATATATATATATATATATATATATATAAATATGTGTGTGTGTGTGTGTGTGTGTGTGTGTGAAGTAAACTTTTCTTTTTAACGACATAAAAAAAAAATTCTCACTCATACCTCCCATGTTTTCCTTCCTTTCCTCCTTTACTTCCCCTCTTCCTTCTCACCTCCCCCACACCCTTCCCTTTTCTTCCCTCTCTCCCCTCCCTCCTTTCCTTCTCCCTTCCTCCCCTCTTCTCTTCTTCCATCCCCTTTACCCTTTCCACCTCTCCTTCTCTTCCCTCTCCACCTCCACATTCTCCCTCCCCACCTCCCCCCCGCCTCTCCTAGATGAGCGTCTCACTATCTCACCATCTGGGTCGCCTTTAGCCTCCCCGGGGTGAGGCAGTTCTCACCCTTTGGTCACGGTCGATGGCCATTTTTTGGGTGTGTGGCCAACCTCGGTGACTTTATGGCCAAGCTCCAGCTGAGGGGCCACACCTGAGGAGCCACACCTGAAAGAACACACCTGACAATTATATTATATTTCCCAACGAAATTATTGTAGATTAACTTCTGTGGGGCTAGTGAGAGAGAGAGAGAGAGAGAGAGAGAGAGAGAGAGAGAGAGAGAGAGAGAGAGAGTTAATGGGTGTCTCTCTCTCTCACACACACACACACACAAACATGTACATATTTTGGGGGATTAACGGGGTAATAATTGACCGCCAGTTAGAATTCATTAACGCTACAGTCACGTCTCGGGCGCCGTGTTCTCTCCAGTAATTGTTCGAGGGAACACTTTTTTCCCTCCCCCAGATACTAAGAGACAGCCTGGGGTGACTTTGGGGGGTGGTGTTGGGGAGGTATTCGGGGGTGTGGGTGTGTGCTGGAGGTGTTTGAGTGAGGGGGTGGGAGATTTTGGGTGTGTGTGAAATGGGATCCAGTCTTAATACGTCTTTAATCCAACCTAACCTAACCCAACCTACCTAACCTTACCCAACCAGTACCCCGGGGAGCAGTGACCACCACCTCCTTAACCACCACAATGGCAAAACCAACACCTGGGCTATAGAACCTCCTCCCCCCTCCCTCCACCCTACGCTATCCTCTTCCGCTGGTCTCTTTTACACTGTAACTATCCATCTTCTTCGTCTACCTCTCCTCCTCCTTCATCTACTCTGCTCTTCCTCCGTCTTTTATTCCCTTCTTGCCACTCTCCTCCTCTTCCATCTACATCTGCCTATCATCTCAAATATTTCCTCATCCCATTGTCCTTCCCCTCGCATCATCACCTTCCTAACCTAACCTACCTTGAGATGTGTCTATGGTTACGGAGAGGGTAAGTAATGTTAGAGCCTTAGGGATGTTTTGGTCCGTTCTCTCTAGGTGTTGTGTTGTGTTGTGTTGTCTCCTGTTCATGTAATACCTCAACTCACTGATGTATTTTTAAGTTACAAATTTATCGTTGGGTTTTATTTATTTATTTTCTTCTTCTTTTTATTTTATACCAAAAGTTTCAGGTCATGAAGGAGGAAATAATCTTGAATGTACAATGTGTCGTGATGTTGGTCCAGCCAGGCAAATATCCTCTTGTATTCTGCGCTGTAATAATAATAATAATAGTAATAATAATAATAATAATAATAATAATAATAAATTTCAACAAAAAATCACCGTTTGTCAATATGTCTTATAAAAAAGAAAGAAAAAAAGACCAAATTTGCGGCCCTGAAGGAGATGATCGTGAAGGTGTGTCGCGGTACAGCCAAGTGTCCTCCCCTAATGAACAAGAGGCCTTAGCCACTAATCCCCCCAGCCTTACCCACACAGGTGACCTCACTAAAGGATCCGTGTGGGTTTTGCTATTGTCCGTGCGCATAAGGTGATGACCCCGCCACCTCCTTTGACCTCACTTCTCGCCCTCCACATCAGGTCACCTCACCTCAGATATTTCAGGGATTATTACAGGTGTTGGGTTTTTGGCCACACCTGTGTGTGTGTGTGTGGGCGTGCACGCGCAGTATTGGATAATGCATAATTATATTAACTCTTGTATGTAATTTAACTATGTGTAAATGGTTACATAATATAATAGTTATATAACAGCCAACAAAAACAGCAACAACATTTAAACAACAACATGAACAATAAAACAGCACTTGAATAACAACAACAGCAGCAGCAGGCAGTGCAGCTGTGACCTGACAAGATGGACCAGGTCATTAGCGTCACACCTTCAGGGAGTGTACACAGGTTAAACCAACACCTTGACCTGCCCACCGCTCACCCCTACCCTGCCCATCACTCATGCCCTGCCCATCATTACCTCTGTCTTGCCCATCACTCATGCCCTGCCCATCACCCTCATCCTACTTATCATTAATCCTGCCCTACTGACCACTCTTGCCATGCCCATCATTACCCCTGCCATGCCCCTCTCCCATCCTTCTCTCCACTCCGTCACTCTCAACTCTATTCTTCTCTCCTTCCTTCCCTCCCTATTTGCCCCTCATCCATTCCTTCCTCCCTTTTCTCTTCCTCTCTCATTTTTCCCTCCCTTCTTCCCTTCCTCCCTCCCTCCCTTTCCCTTCCTTCCTCCCTTCTTCCCTAACTGCCCCTCATCCATTCCCACCTCCTTTCTTCCCTCCTCCCTCCCTATCTGCCCTCCCTCCCTCTCTCCCTCCCACACTCCCCCTTTTCCTTCCTCCCTACCTGCTCCTTCTCCCTCACATCTAAGGGAGGATATATAGCAGATGGCTTCTAGGTGCTGAGTGTTGGGTCCTAGGTGCTGGAGTCTAGGTATTGTGTCCTAGGTGCTGGGTCCTGGGTGTTGGCTCCTAGATGCTGAGCGATGGGTCCTATGTGCTGCGTGCTGGGTCCTGGGTGTTGGCTCCTAGATGCTGAGCGATGGGTCCTATGTGCTGGGTCCTGGGTGTTGGCTCCTAGATGCTGAGCGATGGGTCCTATGTGCTGCGTGCTGGGTCCTGGGTGTTGGCTCCTAGATGCTGAGCGATGGGTCCTATGTGCTGGGTCCTGGGTGTTGGCTCCTAGGTACTGAGTGATGGTTGCTAGGTGCTAGGTGTTGTCTCCTTGATGCTAGGTGTTAGGTTTCAGGTGCTGGGACTTGGGAGGAGCAGCGGTGAAAATTGTCACCTACGAGAGGTTGTCTGGCCAGATTATAGCCTCACCTGTATGACTGGACCCTGAGTGTGTAGGTGTAGCATTGTGTAGTGTGTAGGTGTAGTGTAGTGTGTAGGTGTAGCGTAGTGTAGTGTGTAGGTGTACCATAGTGTAGTGTAGAGGTGTAGCATATTAGACACTACACAATGCTACACCTATGCTACACGTGATCGAATATTCCTCACGTGCGTAAAATATCCACCAGTTAAGTCAGGCTGGGGTGTACAGTATATTGGGTGAGTTAAACACTGTAAAATGTAATGCCAATTAATTTAAACTGGAAATTTCAACGCCATTAAAGGTGTGATCCAAAAGTTGATGTCTCGGTGGTTTGGTGATCTGATGGTTCGGTGGTTTGATGGTCTGGTAGTTCGGTGGTTTAGTGTTTCGGTGGTTTGGTGGTTGTGTGGTTTGATGGTTCGGTGGTTTGATGGTCTGGTAGTTCGATGGTTAGGTGATTTTGTGGTGGTTCGGTGGTTCACACTGTATGATTCACTCCTTTATTCTGTGTGTCATCACTCTGAACTTGGTATCAGGTACTGTTACTTGGCATCCGGCTCCCATACCTACTGATAGGAGAGAGAGAGAGAGAGAGAGAGAGAGAGAGAGAGAGAGAGAGAGAGAGAGAGAGAGAGAGACTATGAAAATATCCAAGCGCCAAAAAGTGCAAATAAGGAAATAGGATAACAACAATAACAACAACATCAATAACAACAATAACAATAACAACAATAACAATAATAATAATACCAATAATAATAATAAAAAAAATAACAGCAATAATAACACCAATAACAACAATAGTTCAAAGTGTGTGTGGTGTGGTGGGTGTGTAGTGTGGTGAGGTGGGTGTGTGGTGGGGTGTGGTGGGTGTGTAGCGAGGTGGGTGGGTGTGGGGTGGGGTGGGTAGGTGGGTAATTGGGTTAAAAGGGTTGGAGGAGAGGCGTAAAGAAACACCCATGAACAATGTACCTAACGAGCCTTCACATTAGTACGCCAAGGGTGACATCTGCCGCCCACCTTCCTCAGTGGGTACAGATGTCATTAGCCGAATTATAATGAGGGAGGAGAGAGGAACACCTGGGTCCTCTACCTGTGGGATTTTTTTTTATAATTGCCTAAATTATCTTATGTTAAAGGAGTGTGATTATTTTGGGAGCTATTTTTAAGACTGTTTGGCTATTTTTGTAGGTATTGTGGCTATTTTTAGATTGTTGAGGTTATTTTGGGCTACTTTTAGGATATTGTGGCAATGTTGGCCTATTTTTTAAGTGTTATGGGTGATTTGGGGATATTTCTAAGGTATTGTGGCTATTCGGGGCTAATTTTATGGTGTTAGGGCTATTTGGGAATATTTCTAAGGTATTGGGGCTAGTTTGGGCTAGTTTTAATGTATAGTGGCTATTGTATTGCTACTTTTGAAGGCGCTGGGTCTATTTTGGGGCTGTTTTAAAGGTGCTGTGGCTATTTTTGAGTTACTACTGCTAATAATAATGGTTGCCCCTCGTGTAACGAGGATGGCCGGCCCTAGGGCCTCCTAGGCGTGAATTTGTGTAAGGTGTAGAAGCTGTCGCCAACACAACAACCACACCCTGAGTTAACGAGCTGCATGACCCAGTGTCACGGAATAGTCGGAGAAGACCGGACAACTCGCCAACTGCACTGGCTAACCATTACCCCGGAACACGATCCGCTGGGTGGACAGAGGCAAATGGCGTAAAGAAACTTACCCATAGTTTCACCCTGCCCGGGGATCGAACCCGGGTCCACTCGTTTGCAAAGCGAGGATGCTGACCAATACACCCCCACACGCATACACACACACACACACATACACACACACACACTCGCACTCACACTCATGCATACATACACTCCCACCCTTACACACACACACACTCACTCACTCACACATAGACCCACACAGCTACACCCACATAGTTACTACCCCCTCCCCCCACGGTCCAGCCGGCCCACCATCCGGCCGTGACCGGAACACCGTACTTGCCGTCGCCGTGATATTAATCAGACACAACTGTCCCCTCTAATTAGTTAAACACCAGAAAATGACCCACTTCCGGACCGGACGGGCGTAATGACCCACTGTCGATTGTCCACCCCTCGTTATCTGCTCCCTGACGTGATGGTTAGGGGTTAATTGAGTCGTTTAGCCAGGTCACGGAGCGTCATATCTGTGGTCACCGTTCACACGTCGTTAGAGGCTGGTGGTAGTTAGGTGGGCAGTGTAGTTTAGTCATCTGTTGGTGGTGGTAAGAGGTCAGGTGGTGGTGGTTGTTGTTGATCTCGTGGTTGTGGGCTAGTTGGTCGTGGTTGAGTGGTTGTTAAGGGGTGGTGTTGGTGGTATTGTGGTTAAATAGTTGCTATAGGGTGGTGGTGTTGCTGTGGATGAGTGGTTGTAGGCGTGTTGGTGGTGGTTGAGTGTTGGGTGAGTGATGGTTGTAGTGGTGTGGTTGCTTTGGTTGAATGGTGGTTGTAGAATTGTGGGTTACGACCACTTCTCACAACCACCATTACCAACACGACCACAACTACCATTACCAACACCACCACAACTACCATTACCAACACCACCACAACTACCGCAACTACCATTACCAACATGACCACAACTACCACAACTACCATTACCAACACCACCACAACTACCGCAACTACCATTACCAACATGACCACAACTACCACAACTACCATTACCAACACCACCACCACAACTACCACTACCAACACTACCACAACTACCACGTTTAATACCTCTCGTTTAGCCCAAACCATACCGCCATCACCACTATCACTACCACAACTGCCACCATTGTTATCATCCTTTTAAGTTCTTACCACAACATCACTACCACCATCATAACTAACCCCCGTCACATCCACCATAACCACCATCCACACCACTACAACTCCCATCACCCTCACTACCACTACCACCACAACCACCACCACTATCACTACCACCCTCCCACCACCACCACCACCACCACCACCACAGCACCACCACCACCATCACTACTACTACCACCACCACCACCACTACCACCCTCCCACCACCACCACCCTCCCACCACCACCACCACAGCACCACTACCACCACCATAGCACCACTGCCACCACCACCACCACAGCACCACCACCACCATCACTACCACCACCACCACCACCACCACCACCCTCCCACCACCACCACCACCACAACACCACTACCACCACCACCACCACCACAGCACCACCACCACCATCACTACTACCACCACCACCACCACCACCACCACCACCATCTTCATCAACTATGGCGTATAACAAGACAAGAGGGAATGGACCCAACACTTTTACCAACCACCACAACTACTAACCCCCGAGTACCAACCACCACACAAAAACCCAACCAACCACAACTACCCCCCCTCCTCCCCACCACCACACCCCACCAAACTACCACCATCCCACAAGAACCAAAATCCTATAAAATAACTCAGGATTTTGCACCATTTCACCATTCAATATTTGCAACGATAAATACAGGGGCATGAATTTTAACACACACACACACACACACACGTAAGGATTGATTTTAAAGGTCACTAGTTAATGGTATTTTAGATAGGGTTTTCGTCCTTGTGGTTAGTGTGGGTTGTGATTATCTTCACCCCGAGAGTCACCTTAAGTTATTCAGTGTGTAGGACCCAAAGAGAGAGAGAGAGAGAGAGAGAGAGAGAGAGAGAGAGAGTTTAGGAAACCTTAATGGGGGTTCTATGAGGTTCTGTGCGGTTCTGTATGGTTCTATGAGGTTCTGTATGGTTCTATGAGGTTCTGTATGGTTCTATGAGGTTCTGTGAGATTCTTGATGGTTATGTAAGGTTCTTGATGGTTCTATGAGGTTCTATATGGATCTATGAGGTTCTGTAAGGTTCTAGATGGTTTTGTGAGATTATTGATGGTTCTGCGAGGTTCCTGATGGGTCTATGAGGTTTCTTATAGTTATATGAGGTTCTTGATGGTTCTATGTCATTTTGTTAGGTTCTGTGAGGTTCTGTGAAGCTCTTTGTGGTTATTTGAGGTTCTTGATGGATCTATGAGGTTCTCTATGGTTCTGTGAGGTTCTTGTGGTTCTATGAGGTTTCCGATGGTTCTATGAGGTTCTATGAGGTTCATGATGGTTCTGTGAGGTTCTTGTTGTTTCTATGAGGTTCATAATGGTTCTGTGAGGTTCATAATAGTTCTGTGAGGTTCCTGATGGTTCTATGAGGTTCCTCATGGTTCTATGAGGTTCATAATGGTTCTGTGAGGTTCATGATGGTTCTATGAGGTTCCTGATGGTTCTATGAGGTTCCTGATGGTTCTATGAGGTTCTTGGTGGTTCTGTGAAGTTCTCGGTCGCTCTTTTTGATGCTCAGACTGGTTCACATATTAATTCAGTACACAAAGACAATAATAACAATTTAATAGGCAATTACGTCTTCGTATTACCAATTAATGTTATCTATGTAGAGTTTTGCCTCGTAATCTTTCTTGGTGTTAAGTGAACGTTATCCAAGTTCACGTAGGGTCTCTGTGTAATTTTGACGCCATATTGGATGTTTGGTGTGCGGGGGGTGTGGGGGTATAGGGGTGGTGTGTGTGTGGGGGGTGTTTGTGTGGAGTTATGATATGAGGGGTTATGGTGTGTGTAGGGGGGATGGTGTGTGTGGGGGTGTGTGTGTGGGGGGGTGGTGTGTGTGTGTGGGGGGGTGGTGTGTGGGTGGGGGTGTGGGGGGGTGTGGTGTGTGTGTGGGTGTGGTGTGTGTGTGGGGGTGGGGGGGTGGTGTGTGGGTGGGGGGTGGTGTGTGTGTGGGGGGTGGGGGGGTGGTGTGGGTGGGGGGTGGTGTGTGTGTGTGTGTGGGGTGGTGTGTGTGGGGGGGGGGGTGGATGGTGTGTGTGTGTGAGGGGGGGGGGCTCTTTAAACTCCTATTGTTATTGCTAGCTTTGAGGATGATAGGTTAAGTTAACGCTCTTCCAGGATGATTATTTACGATTTAATTCCTCAAGAGGTTAAGACGTCATATATAAAAAGTTAGTAAATAGCTCAGGGGATGACCACAGGCGGGTTGTTGTGGTGGTAGTGGTGCGATTGATGTTTTTGTTATTTGTGTTGTAGTTCTTGTTATTGGTGGTGTTATTGTTGTCATTATTGTTATTTCTGTTGCTATTAATGATGTTCGTACTATTGTTGTTGTTGTTGTAATCCCTACAGCGTCCCTATAGTCAAAACATCGAAGGGTTTATGAAGTAAGATGTTTTCATATGTTGGGACGTTGTATAGGGGAAAATAAAACACTCTGTGGGTGTTTCATCCACACAGTGTTAGTGTGTGGGGTGTTTCATCCACACACTGTTGTAGGGTGATCCACACAGTGTGGGTGTGATCCACACAGTGTTGTAGGGTGATCCACACAGTGTTAGTGTGTAGGGTGATCCACACAGTATTAGTGTGTAGGGTGATCCACACAGTGTTAGTGTGTAGGGTGATCCACACAGTGTTAGTGTGTAGGGTGATCCACACAGTGTTAGTGTGTAGGGTGATCCACACAGTTATGTCATCTATAGTTTTTATATCAGTATTTATGTCGTCTATAGTTGTGTGATCCTTTGTTATGTTACCTATAGCTATGTTGTCCCCAGTTATACCTTCTATAATTATCTTTGATTAAGTTATATTTAGTATTTAAGACCTGACTGCTTAGGGATGACTGTGAGATAACCAGTTAAGACAAGACTGTTCATAAATCCTTTAAAACATAGATGGGTAAGGTACCAGTTAAGGCCTGACTGTAGAGGGAGGGAAGGAGTGGAGAGAGGGAAGGAGTGGAGGGAGGGATGGAGTGGAGAGAGGGAAGGAGTGGAGGGAGGGAATGGAGTGGAGAGAGGGAAGGAGTGGAGAGAGGGAAGGAGTGGAGGGAGGGATGGAGTGGAGAGAGGGAAGGATGGAGACAGAGAGGGATGGAGGGAGAGAGAGAGAGGGAGGGAGGGAGAGAGGGAGAGAGGGAGGGAGCCAGGTAGCGTGTGACTGGGGGAGGGTCAGTCAAGAGAGGCAGTAATCAGAGGCGCCAGCGTGTACACTCCTCACTGGTCGGCTCACAAGAAAATGATTTATGCAAATTGTCGTGTTGGTGAGCCAATGGTGGCCTTGTGTGTGTGTGTGTGTGTGTGTGTGTTGGAATATTCAATTTTGTGTGTTTATATGTATGAGAGAGAGAGAGAGAGAGAGAATGCGTGTGTGCTCATACATTACATGATCGCATAACCACATATTCATACGTCTAACTATCTATACATATACACCACTCTATACATATACATATATTATCCATGCATACACAGCTACCACGTAAAATATCTCCCAACTGGGGGCTCGAACCCTGGTCTTGGTATTTATTACACGAGCAGACAACCACCACGCCATCCACTACCCCATTCTCAAATGTGTATATGTATAAATCAGGATGAACATGAATAATTTGTATATATTTATTAATCTACGTGAAAAATATGTTTGTATTTTATCATTATTAAGGTGAATCATGTGTTTGTATCCGCCAAGCAAATGTATATATATAATGTGTTTTTATTTATTAACTTGTGTATGACTTAGTGTGTATTATAAATCAACATAAATAATGATGCGGTTATTTATTAGTATTACCTGAACAAAATACGTGAACGATGTGTATATGTGTGGATGTGTTTTGGCGTGTGTGTGCTGGGCGAGTGTGTGTTTGGGTTGTGTGTTTGACGAGTGTGTTTGGCGAGTGTGTTTGGTGTGTGTGTTTGGCGAGTGCGTTTGGGATAAGCTGTTGGTACTCTCTCTCTCTCTCTCTCTCATCCCCACATGTCAAAAATCTACTCGCAAATTGTCCCTCCCTCACCCCATACGCATATTCCTGTGTGTATAATCTTTCCCTCCCTCCCTTCTCTTATAATCATCTCCCTATTACATCACAATCATCCTCCCTTCGTGTGTATAATAGGGAGATCGCCTCTATAATTCCTATCTCGAGTGTGTAGTTTTCCCTATCATCATTTTACCATTATACGCTGTTTAGTAACCCAATAACCTGGGTTTAGAGCGTGTTGGAGCCGCTTGTGTGTGAAAAAAAGCTCAACTCCCGGAAGATTAGAGAGGAAGGTAATTTTCAGTGGTTCTGGGGTCCCCGTGATCACAAAACGTAAACATTGTATTTTTTTTTTTTTTTAAGGACTAGATTCGTTTTTGTTTTCGTGTTGGGTATTTAAGTGATTTTCAGTCTGAATGAGGTTTTGGTTAATTAAGGGATTTATTTTAGTGTTTTAAGTATGTTTTTACGGTGTTTTAATATTTTTTTTTTGTGCCTGGCATTTATTATTAATTTTTTAGGAATTTTGATTGAAAGTTTTTATTTAAATGTGTTCACTTTTTAGATATTTTTCTCCTAAAGTTTATTATTCTGGGATAAATTATTAAGTTTATTTCATATCAACTTCAAATATATTTTAAGTTGTTGTTGACCTAAATTTTAAGTTCCATGCACATAAAACTCTCTCAATTGGATTAATTTTTAGGGAATTTTGTTATAAATTTTAAGTATGTTTGATAAATTGAAGGAGTGGTATTTAAGTGTGAACAATAAGTGTTTAAGTGTGAACAATCGATTTTTAACTGTGAACATGCGGTGATTAAGTGTGAAGAAGTGGTATTAAAGTGTGGACAAGCGTATTTTAAGTTTGAGCAAGCAATTTTTAAGTATGTAACATAAGTGTATTTGTTTAAGTGTGAATAAGCGATGTTGAAGTGTGTACAAAGGTTAAAATACCTTTTTTCCCCAGTATGGTCAAATAACAGGTAACATGTGGCCTTTTTTTCCACAAGAGTGTTTATGTTACTTACCTAATGACCTTCTCAAGTTAGTATCGTTATTCACGTACCACTCAAAAAGTATCTACACGAAATTGTGCTGAGAATTTATGACACAAGGGATGAAAGATTTTGACAACCCGACTGAGACAACAGGAGTTACAGTGTCATTCTGAAATTCATCCATCACCCAGAGTAGAGATTTTTATGAGAGACTGTATGTGTTTTGATACCAAGGTACTTATTAGGATGTCTTTGAAGTTTGTTTATAAATTGATGCTGAAGATAGAGTTTTTGTTCTTATAAATGATTTAGTATTTGTTTAGTGATTATTGTTAGTTGCTAAATGATGTGAAGATTAGATATCCCTGCTGGTTTCATCTGAAGATTAAAAACCTAACCTAACCTAACCTAACCTAACCTAACCTAACCTAACCTAACCTAACCCCCTAGATAGTATCAGGGTGATTAATTTTCAGGTGAAAGAAGCTAAGTCAAGTTATAGGGAAGTTATAGTTAAGTTGTAGTGAAGTTATAGGGAAGTCATAGTCAAGTTATAGTGAAGTCATAGTGAAGTCATAGTGAAGTTGTAGTGAAGTTATAGGGAAGTCATAGTCAAGTTATAGTGAAGTTGTAGTGAAGTTATAGGGAAGTTATAGTCAAGTTATAGTCAAGTTATAGTCAAGTTGTAGTGAAGTTATAGGGAAGTTATAGTTAAGTTGTAGTGAAGTTATAGTCAAGTTATAGTGAAGTTATAGGAAAGTTATAGGGAAGTTGTAGTCAAGTTATAGGGAAGTTATAGTGAAGTTATAGTCAAGTTATAGTCAAGTTATAGAGAAGTTATAGTGAAGTTATAGGAAAGTTATAATCAAGTTATAGGGAAGTTATAGTCAAGTTATAGTTAAGTGTGAGATTTATGGACCACCTCGTGTATGAACCGGAAGTAAGGACCTCAGGTAATGTGGGTCTGAACTGAGGTCACGCCCAGGTAAGTGACCCCGTGACCCAGAGCTTTCATCACCTGGTCTTGATTACATGTTATTTACCTTTGATTTTTAGTTTGTTTTTGTTTTATTGTGTTTCGTGTTATTTCTGAATTGTTGTTGATTTTACCGAGTCGTGATGTGGTCGTGAGGTGGTCTAGAGGTGAGTGTGTAGGCGTGGGGGTGGTCGTGAGGTGGCTGTGTAGAGGTCAGGTGGTGATGTGGTTGTGGGGTAGTCGTGAGGTGGTTGTTGATGTGGTCGTGAGGTGGTGGTGGTAGGGTGGTTGTGTAGTCGTGCAGTGATCGTGAGGTGGTAGTTTAGTGGTGATTTGGTTGTGTTGGGGTCAGGTGGTCGTGAGGTGGTCTTTTTGTTTACATGTTAAATTAAAAGCATATTTATTGACGCTACACGAAGCAGTGGTGTGTGATGCTGTTGGTAAGATCTCTTCCTTTTCCTCACTCCTCCTCTTCTTCGCTCCTCTTCTTCCTCACTCCTCTTCTTCCTCACTCCTCCTCTTCCTCACTCTTCTTCTTCCTCACTCCTCTTCTTCCTCACTCCTCTTCTTCCTCACTCCTCCTCTTCCTCACTCCTCTTCTTCCTCACTCCTCTTCTTCCTCACTCCTCCTTTCCTTACTCCTCCTCTTCCTCAGTCCTCTCCTCTTCCTCACTCTCCTCTCCTCTCCGTCATATGGGGAGAGAGAAGTCCGTCATATGGAGAGAGAGAAGTCCGTTATATGGAGAGAGAGAAGTCCGTCATATGGGGAGAGAGAAGTCCGTCATATGGAGAGAGAGAAGTCCGTTATATGGAGAGAGAGAAGTCCGTTATATGGAGAGAGAGAAGTCCGTTATATGGAGAGAGAGAAGTCCGTTATATGGAGAGAGAGAAGTCCGTTATATGGAGAGAGAGAAGTCCGTTATATGGAGGCTTCACATGTGTGTCTGGGTTGGTGGCGTACGCAGTGTGGGTTACAGTGATTTAACCCCTTGAGTACGATGATTTAACCCCTTGAGTACGATGATTTAACCCCTTGAGTACGATGATTTAACCCCTTGAGTACGATGATTTAACCCCTTGAGTACGATGATTTAACCCCTTGAGTACGACGATTTAACCCCTAGAGTACGATGATTTAATCCATAGAGTACGATGATTTAACCCCTTGAGTACGATGATTTAACCCCTTGAGTACACTAATTTAATCCCTAGAGTACGATGATATAACTCCTAGAGTACGACGATTTAACCCCTTGAGTAGGATAATTTAACCCCTTGAGTACACTAATTTAATCCCTAGAGTACGATGATTTAACCTCGAGACGGCTTAGAGTATGATGATTTAACCCCTAGAGTACACTGATTTAACCCCTAGAGTACACTGATTTAACCCCTTGAGTACACTGATTTAACCCCAAGAGTACACTGATTTAACCCCAAGAGTACACTGATTTAACCCCTAGAGTACACTGATTTAACCCTTTGAGCACACTGATTTAACCCCTAGAGTACACTGATTTAACCCCAAGAGTACACTGATTTAACCCCTAGAGTACATTGATTTAACCCCTAGAGTACACTGATTTAACCCCTAGAGTACACTGATTTAACCCTTTGAGTACACTGATTTAACCCCTAGAGTACACTGCTTTAACCCCTAGAGTACACTGATTTAACCCCTTGAGTACACTGACTTAACCCTTTAGGCGTGTGTGTGTGTGTGTGTGTGTGTGCGTGCGTCAAATAAATTGTAATTCAGTGTATCTCTTGATCTGGAAATTCAGTGTCATATCAGTGTAATGAATAACGAATAACAGTGTAAAATGTATATTATATATCAACCAATCACACTCGTTGACGTTATTACTGCTCTTCAACAACTACGGTCATCACACACCGTTAACGAGGGGGGGGGGGGGGGGGGGGCACTATGTAACTCGTTAATCGCCAATTATAAATTTTGAGAGTGAATTTTTTTTTTTTGGGGGGGGGGGGGGTACCAGTTATATGACCCGGAAATAGATAGATGTCAGGTGGGGGGGAGGAGAGGGGGGTACCAGTTATATGACCCGGAAATAGATAGATGTCAGGTGGGGGGGGGGGGAGAGGCGGGTACCAGTTATATGACCCGGAAGTAGATAGATGTCAGGTGGGGGGGGGGAGAGGGGGGTACCAGTTATATGACCCGGAAGTAAATAGATGTCAGGTGGGGGGGAGGGGAGGGGGGTACCAGTTATATGACCCGGAAGTAGATAGATGTCAGGTGGGGGGGGGGGAGAGGGGGGTATTTTGGGCCGTAATCATACCTTAAATGTTTTTTTTTTGCGTAATTAAAAAAAATAAACAGATGACCAGACTATTGTTGTTTTATTATAAGAACCAAAACAAGAGGTGGGGGGTTAGGTTAGGTTAGGTTAGGTTAGGGTAGGTTAAGTTAGATTAGGTTAGGTTAGGGTAGGTTAAGTTATTTCCTTTTTTCCTTCGTTCTTTCCTCTTTCCTGTTTTCCCCTCTTCATTCTCGCCCTCTACTCCTTCCAACCATCTTCCTTCCTTATCTCTCTTTTCATTCTCGTCTTCTCTACTCTCTCTCTATCTTTCCCTATTATCCTTTCTCCCTTTTATTCCCTCTCCGTCCTTCTCTCCCTCTCTCTCTCTCTCTCACCTACCATCTCTCCCTTTCTCCCATCTACCCTCACCCCTATCCTCTCTCCCCACCCCCACCCCACCCCACCCTACCTCACCTCACCCCCACCCCACCCCACCTCACCCCACCCCCACCCCACCCCCACCCCACCCAAACCCCACCCCACCCCACCCCACCCCACCCCACCCCACCTCACCCCACCCCACCTCACCTCACCCCACCCCCACCCCACCCCACCCCACCCCACCCCACCCCACCCCACCCCACCCCACCCCCACCCCACCCCACCCCACCCCCACCCCACCCAGAGAAGGTGGGTGTGCGTGTTGACAGCCGAATCTCTGACAGATATTTGCAAGTCAATAGCACCAACACGGTAAACCTTCTCGACCCTGACTGAACTTCACATCTCGATCGATCTCAAGATTAGGGTGCATAGGTGGGGGGAGGAGGGTGCATAGGTGGGGGGGAGGGTGGTAGGGGGGGAGGAGGGTGGTAGGGGGGAGGAGGGTGCATAGGTGGGGGAGAGGAGGGTGCATAGGTGGGGGGAGGAGGGTGCATAGGTGGGGGGTAGGAGGGTGCATAGGTGGGGGGGAGGAGGGTGGTAGGGGGTGGGGGTATTACACTAAATGCCATGTAATCTCTGCCACCTGTTGATACCCATTTGCGGAAGAGGGTTATTGAGTAAATGGGTAAAAATAGGGGTGGATTTGATATGGGGATTAACACCAGAGTGGGAGGAAATAGGGGAAATAAGGAATTGAAATAGGGAAAATTGGGTCGACTATGTGAATAGGTCTCTCTTCTCCTGTTACTGATTCCTCTTCCTCTCTTCCGTTCCTATTCCTTACTCCTTCCTTTCCTCTTCTTTATTTCTTCTTTTCTATTTCTCTCCTTCCGTTCTTTTTTCTCACTCCTTTTCCTCCTCTTCCTCACTCCTTTCCCTTCCTCTTCCTTGATATTTTCTAGATGGGATCTCGTTCTCATGGAAGCCAGTCTTATAATGAGTTCCTAGTCTTAATGGGTTGAGATCCTGATAGGTTAGTTTGGTTAGGTTAGTTTGGTTAGGTTAGTTTAGGTTAGTTTGGTTAGGTTAGTTTGGATTAGGTTAAGTTTGGTTGGGGCCCAAATTGGCTGGTTGATACATTTCAATACTCTTGATAATAACTTCTCTCCCTCTCTTTCTCTTCCTCCCTATCACCACCTTCCCTCCCTCTCCCCCCCTCCCTTTCCCCTCCCCTCACTATCACCACCTTCCCTCCCTCTCCCTCCCCCCTCCCTTTCCCCTCCCCTCACTATCACCACCTTCCCTCCCTCTCCCTCCCCCCTCCGTTTCCCCTCCCCTCACTGTCATCACCTTTCCTTCCCTCCCTAACATCCATCTTTCCATTCCATCACCTTCTACCCTCCACTACACCTTCCCCCTCCCTTCTCTCCCTCCCTCCCTCACCCTGTCTTACCCTCATCTTCAGCTTTCTTCCCTCCACTACATCCACCTTCTCTCACTCTCCCACACTCACTGCTACCTCCTTTCCTCCCACCCCACAGTTCCTCCCCCTCCCCTCTCTCCCCGCTATCTCTGCCCCTCCCCCCTCTCCCTCCCCGCCATTCCCCCCCCCCCCAGCCTTCACTCTCAGGCTGGCTGCTCGTAACGTCGGCTCTGATTAATGTCAGATAGCGTCGGCGGGTGGCAGTTCCTCAGTCATACCAGACGCTGCCACCCCATCACCTCTCCTCTCTTCTCCTCTCTCTTTCACACCTTCTCATATCTCTCTTCTCTCTCACACATCCCCTCTCTCACATCTCCTTTCTCACATCTCTCCTCTCTCATATCTCTCCTTTCACACCTCTCCTTTCCTCTCCTCTCTCATATCTTTCCTTTCACCTTTATCCCTTCACACTTTCTTTCCTCTCCCACACCTCCTCTGTCCCACATCTCTCTACACCCTAATAAAGATAGACCTTTGTGCCATTATCACGAGTTTATGGTAGTCATGGGAGTCTGTGACAACGGCGCCCTTTGGCAGAGACTTGAGAGGATGGAATCAAGAGGTCGCTTTTCCCAGTGGCCGAAGGATCGTCCATCCGTCGACCATCTTCAGCGTCCGCCCTGATAAATGCTCGATAGCGTCGTTGCTTGGCAGTGCTGGGGAGTGTGAGGTGTTGGGGATTGGGCTACTACTCATTAACACTCATTACAACCTGGCCAGACACGCGCGTAAGGTCGCAAGCACCACCTCTCACCCGCCCGGGTTTCGGCCTTCCAGAGTCTCTGTTTAAGACCGCATCTCATCACCGTCTGGAGGCTGGCTTAGGAAGAAGTGGAGATCCATGCGATATAAAAAGGTAGAGGCGTTGCGATAAACTTATCAGAGTTTGGTCGTCTAATTGATTATTTGTGTTTGGCGTACAGCGAGAGTGGCTCCTGACCGCTCTTCCCTACGACCACACCATTAATTTACCTCTAAGATTACACCGACCCGGAGAACCTAACCCGTTGTCTGGTGGGGAAGGAGCCGTCCACCCATACTCAACCCTCGCACAAGAACCAAAGCCCCGCGAGCCTGCTGGAGGTGTGAGGCGTCCTGCTGGCGTGATGGTCGGTTCCTCACCTTATCTGTGGAAATGGTTGTTGATGGATGGTTTGTTGTGACTCGTGTGAGTGTAACAGCAGCTACGACGCGGGATCCTCTGACGTGATATGATACCAGCACTGCCCGACACCCTCACCTGACACTACGGTAGCTCTCTCTCTCTCTCTCTCTCTCTCTCTCTCTCTCTCTCTCTCTTCTGCATATGTACTTGCTTTATTGTTTTAATTATTGGTTTCATTTTTTCTTTCGCCTCTACTATATCCTTACCTCCTCCTACCTTTGCCCCCTCCTACCTTTGTCCCCTCCTACCCTTGCCCCCTCCTACCCTTGCCCCCTCCTACCCCTGCCTTCTCTTACCCATGCCAGACCCCGCAATCAGACATTACCGGTCGCGGCAACCCTCTCATACCTCCTCCTCCCACGCCTTCGACTACGTCCCCAGCAGCAGGTATTGACTCATTCATCTTTCCACCACTCAGAAGTCTTACTCCTTGTTGTTGTTACTTCTCATTTATACGTCTTTATTCTTCCTCTTTATCACTCTCCTCATTGTGTGTTGTTCTAGTCGTCTGTTTTGTCCCTCCTTGTTATTGTTCTCTGTTTTGTCTATTCCTTCTGTTCTTCTCCTGTCTTCTCTTATTCTCCTCTTTATCCAGGTCTGCGCATGTCATTTCTGTCTCCTGACTCGTTCCTGCTGGTGACAGGTATGAGACGACCAAGACTTAGTAGGTCCTAACCTAACCTAACCTAACCTAACGAGAACGAGGTACATTAAACACAGGAACACATTAAGGTGGAGGTAATTTAGCACCCATTAAGATCGCAAACTTAATGGGTACGTTAGGTAATGTTGTCTTGATACTCATTATGACTGGGAGGGCCCATTAGAATTGGGGCCCATTAAGAGTGGGGCCTATTCTCTTAGGGACTCATTATTCTTTCATTATTTCTTCGTTCTTTAAGCCTTTTAGTTGTTTATTGTCTTCCTCCCATGTTTATTAAGTTTCCTTGTATCATTCTTTCTATCCCTAGAGTACGATGACTTAATTTCATGAGTACAGTGTATTTGTACTCAAGGGACTAGCCGTCGTACTCATAGTGATAAGACATTGTGCATAAGGGATTGGATCTTCTTCTTCTTCTTCTTCTTCTTCTTCTTCTTCTTCTTCTTCTTCTTGTAGTAGTAGTTATGCAATTTCTCTATCTCTTGTCTCCTTCTTCTCTTCCTCTTCCAGATGTTCAGTTACATAATTCCTCCTCCTCTACTCTCTCTCTCTCTCTCGTTTCTCACCCTCCTCCAGGTGCCGTAAGAACCCCATCCCTTTCCCCTCCTCTAAGTTTCCTCTCGGCTTCCACTTCTTCTTCACATCTCCTTCCCTTCTTCTTCCCCTCCCCAGCACCACCTCTCCTTCCCCATACCTTCCATTCTTCCTTTCCCCTACACCTTCTCCGCTTCCCCTCTCCCACACCACCTCCTCTCCCACACCACCTCCTCCCCCTCTCCCACACCACCTCCTCCCCCTCTCCCACACCACCTCCCCCCCCTCTCCCACACCACCTCCCCCCCCCTCTCCCACACCACCTCCCCTTCTCCTCCAGCCCACTCCTCCCTCAACCCACCATCATCCCTCCTCCCCCCCCCCCCACCACCCACCTGGCCTCGGTCAGGTGGGTGATGAGGTCTGATAAAACTCATTAGCAGATACGGCGCGCGTCTCGGCTGACACCTCCTTCGTCACTGTAGTCGTGGAGGAGAGGCCCGGTACCTGTGTGTGTGGTGGGGCCCGGTACCTGTGTGTGTGGTGGGGCCTGGTACCTGTGTGTGTGGTGGGGCCTGGTACCTGTGTGTGTGGTGGGGCCTGGTACCTGTGTGTGTGTGTGTGGTGGGGCCCGGTACCTGTGTGTGTGGTGGGGCCCGGTACCTGTGTGTATGGTGGGGCCTGGTACCTGTGTGTGTGGTGGGGCCTGGTACCTGTGTGTGTGGTGGGGCCTGGTACCTGTGTGTGTGGTGGGGCCTGGTACCTGCGTGTGTGTGTGTGGTGGGGCCTGGTACCTGTGTGTGTGGTGGGGCCTGGTACCTGTGTGTGTGGTGGGGCCTGGTACCTGTGTGTGTGGTGGGGCCTTGTACCTGTGTGTGTGTGTGTGGTGGGGCCCGGTACCTGTGTGTGTGGTGGGGCCCGGTACCTGTGTGTGTGGTGGGGCCTGGTACCTGTGTGTGTGGTGGGGCCTGGTACCTGTGTGTGTGTGTGGTGGGGCCCGGCACCTGTGTGTGTGGTGGGGCCTGGTACCTGTGTGTGTGGTGGGGCCTGGTACCTGTGTGTGTGTGTGGTGGGGCCTGGTACCTGTGTGTGTGTGTGGTGGGGCCTGGTACCTGTGTGTGTGGTGGGGCCCGGTTCCTGTGTGTGTGGTGGGGCCCGGTTCCTGTGTGTGTGGTGGGGCCCGGTTCCTGTGTGTGTGGTGGGGCCCGGTACCTGTGTGTGTGGTGGGGCCTGGTACCTGTGTGTGTGGTGGGGCCTGGTACCTGTGTGTGTGGTGGGGCCTGGTACCTGTGTGTGTGTGTGGTGGGGCCCGGTACCTGTGTGTGTGGTGGGGCCTGGTACCTGTGTGTGTGGTGGGGCCCGCTTCCTGTGTGTGTGGTGGGGCCCGGTTCCTGTGTGTGTGGTGGGGCCCGGTACCTGTGTGTGTGGTGGGGCCTGGTACCTGTGTGTGTGGTGGGGCCCGGTACCTGTGTGTGTGGTGGGGCCCGGTACCTGTGTGTGTGTGTGTGTGTGTGTGTGTGTGTGTGTGGTGCGGCCTTGTACCTGTATGTGTGTGTAATAATAATAATAATAATAATAATAATAATAATAATAATTAACGGTTTATTGAAAGAGCTTGGTGTGTGTGTTGTGTGTGTGGTGGGGCCTTGTACCTGTGTGTGTGTGTGGTGGGGCCTTGTACCTGTGTGTGTGTGTGGTGGGGCCTTGTACCTGTGTGTGTGTGTGGTGGGGCCTTGTACCTGTGTGTGTGTGTGATGGGGCCTTGTACCTGTGTGTGTGTGTGGTGGGGCCTTGTACCTGTGTGTGTGTGTGGTGGGGCCTTGTACCTGTGTGTGTGTGTGATGGGGCCTTGTACCTGTGTGTGTGTGTGGTGGGGCCTTGTACCTGTGTGTGTGTGTGTGGTGGGGCCTTGTACCTGTGTGTGTGTGTGGTGGGGCCTTGTACCTGTGTGTGTGTGTGTGATGGGGCCTTGTACCTGTGTGTGTGTGTGATGGGGCCTTGTACCTGTGTGTGTGTGTGGTGGGGCCTTGTACCTGTGTGTGTGTGTGTGTGTGTGTGTGTGTGTGTGTGTGTGTGTGGTGCGGCCTTGTACCTGTGTGTGTGGTGCGGCCTTGTACCTGTGTGTGTGGTGGTGGGGTCTGGTACCTGTGTGTGTGTGTGGTGGGGCCAGGTATAGCAGCCCACATTAACCCCCCGCCAAACTATACCCGGGGTTACAGTGGGCTAGCCCAGACTATACCTCTCTAGTCCAGATTATACTCCCCCGAGACACGCGACGTCACAGCACAATGGGAGATATTGATGAAATGTTGTAATTTTTTTCTTGTTCTCTTTAAGGTACGTATATTACCAGAGCATTTCACAGACTAATTTTTGTTTCCCCGAGTTGAAGAAATTATCAGAGATCAACATAGAAACGTTATTATTCCTGAAAATATCCTAAATACGGTTGATTAAGTAATAAAGAACCGTAGTAACCTTTCCCCCGAGTCCGTCTGCCAACCAATCAATTGCCTTGTTACAAACTGACCTAAGGCTTCAGTTGCAAGGCTCGTGTGAATAGATATAACAGACTCTAGTTTAGTTACGGACAAAATCAACTCAGCACTGATTACGTTAATTGAGGATTAGTTAAGTTAGGTGTAGATTAGCTAAGTTAGGTGTTCATTAGCATGTCATTGCGGGAAGAAGGTAAGGGGAGGGAAGAAGAATAGGAGGAGAAGATAAAGGTAGGAAAGAAGAACAAGAAGGTAGAGTGAGAGGGATGATGAGGAATGAGGTAGAGGAAGAAGGTGAAGGGAGAAAGGAGATAGGAAAGCATAGGTAAAAGAAGAAAGGGGGTAGAGAGAGAGAGAGCGAGAGAGAAGGAGGAGGAGGTGGTAGAGGAAGAGAGGGTCGTAAGAGGGAGAAGGAGGAGGAGGAGGCGGCACTGAAAAGGAAGGAAGGGGGGGAGGAGCAGCAGGAGAGGTGACATGTGTGGCACGCGGGGGGGGGGGAGGGAGGAGCAGGAGAGGTGACATGTGTGGCACGCGGGGGTGGAGGAGCAGGAGAGGTGACATGTGTGGCACGCGGGGGGGGAGGAGCAGGAGAGGTGACATGTGTGGCACGCGGGGGGGGGAGCAGCAGGAGAGGTGACATGTGTGGCACGCGGGGGGGGGGGGGAGCAGGAGAGGTGACATGTGTGGCACGCGGGGGGAGGGAGGAGCAGGAGAGGTGACATGTGTGGCACGCGGGGGGAGGAGCAGCAGGAGAGGTGACATGTGTGGCACGCGGGGGGGGGGGAGGGAGGGAGGAGCAGGAGAGGTGACATGTGTGGCACGCGGGGGGAGGAGCAGCAGGAGAGGTGACATGTGTGGCACGCGGGGGGAGGGAGGAGCAGGAGAGGTGACATGTGTGGCACGCGGGGGGAGGGAGGAGCAGGAGAGGTGACATGTGTGGCACGCGGGGGGGGGGAGGGAGGAGCAGGAGAGGTGACATGTGTGGCACGCGGGGGGGGAGGGAGGAGCAGGAGAGGTGACATGTGTGGCACGCGGGGGGGGGGAGCAGCAGGAGAGGTGACATGTGTGGCACGCGGGGGGGGGGAGGGAGGAGCAGGAGAGGTGACATGTGTGGCACGCGGGGGGGGAGGGAGGAGCAGGAGAGGTGACATGTGTGGCACGCGGGGGGGGGGAGGAGCAGCAGGAGAGGTGACATGTGTGGCACGCGGGGGGGGGGAGGGAGGAGCAGGAGAGGTGACATGTGTGGCACGCGGGGGGGGGGGAGCAGCAGGAGAGGTGACATGTGTGGCACGCGGGGGGGGGAGGGAGGAGCAGGAGAGGTGACATGTGTGGCACGCGGGGGGGGGGAGGGAGGAGCAGGAGAGGTGACATGTGTGGCACGCGGGGGGAGGAGCAGCAGGAGAGGTGACATGTGTGGCACGCAGGGGGGGGAGGGAGGAGCAGGAGAGGTGACATGTGTGGCACGCGGGGGGAGGAGCAGCAGGAGAGGTGACATGTGTGGCACGCGGGGGGAGGGAGGAGCAGGAGAGGTGACATGTGTGGCACGCGGGGGGAGGGAGGAGCAGGAGAGGTGACATGTGTGGCACGCGGGGGGGGGGAGGAGCAGGAGAGGTGACATGTGTGGCACGCGGGGGGAGGGAGGAGCAGGAGAGGTGACATGTGTGGCACGCGGGGGGGGGGGGGAGGAGCAGGAGAGGTGACATGTGTGGCACGCGGGGGGGGAGGAGCAGGAGAGGTGACATGTGTGGCACGCGGGGGGGGGAGGAGCAGGAGAGGTGACATGTGTGGCACGCGGGGGGGGAGGAGCAGGAGAGGTGACATGTGTGGCACGCGGGGGGGAGGAGCAGCAGGAGAGGTGACATGTGTGGCACGCGGGGGGAGGGAGGAGCAGGAGAGGTGACATGTGTGGCACGCGGGGGGGGGGGGAAGAGCAGGAGAGGTGACATGTGTGGCACGCGGGGGGGGCGGGAGGAGCAGGAGAGGTGACATGTGTGGCACGCGGGGGGAGGAGCAGCAGGAGAGGTGACATGTGTGGCACGCGGGGGGAGGGAGGAGCAGGAGAGGTGACATGTGTGGCACGCGGGGGGCGGGAGGAGCAGGAGAGGTGACATGTGTGGCACGCGGGGGGGGGGGGGGAGGAGCAGGAGAGGTGACATGTGTGGCACGCGGGGGGGGGAGGAGCAGGAGAGGTGACATGTGTGGCACGCGGGGGGAGGGAGGAGCAGGAGAGGTGACATGTGTGGCACGCGGGGGGGGGGGGAGGAGCAGGAGAGGTGACATGTGTGGCACGCGGGGGGAGGGAGGAGCAGGAGAGGTGACATGTGTGGCACGCGGGGGGGGGGGGGGGGAGGAGCAGGAGAGGTGACATGTGTGGCACGCGGGGGGGGGGCGGAGCAGGAGAGGTGACATGTGTGGCACGCGGGGGGAGGGAGGAGCAGGAGAGGTGACATGTGTGGCACGCGGGGGGGGGAGGAGCAGGAGAGGTGACATGTGTGGCACGCGGGGGGGGGAGGAGCAGGAGAGGTGACATGTGTGGCACGCGGGGGGGGGGAGGAGCAGGAGAGGTGACATGTGTGGCACGCGGGGGGGGGGAGGAGCAGGAGAGGTGACATGTGTGGCACGCGGGGGGGGAGGAGCAGGAGAGGTGACATGTGTGGCACGCGGGGGGGGGAGGAGCAGGAGAGGTGACATGTGTGGCACGCGGGGGGGGGAGGAGCAGGAGAGGTGACATGTGTGGCACGCGGGGGGGGGGAGCAGGAGAGGTGACATGTGTGGCACGCGGGGGGGGGAGGAGCAGCAGAGGTGACATGTGTCACACGCGGGGGGGGGGGGGAGATTGAGGAAGGGTGAGACAGTTTATCATTAACTTTCAAAAATAGGCTAAGGACACACGTTTGGGTTCGCACGATCGCCGAGAAAGTAACCTTGGAGGCCTGTGTACCTGTTCCCGCGTTTTATTAGTAAGATGGAAGGAGGCACGTGAAGACTAGCCCCCCTACCCCAGCTTATACACCTGAAGAATAGCCCCCCTACTCCAGCTTATATCACCTGAATATTAGACCCCACCCCAAGCTTATATTACCTGAATATTAGCCCCCACCCAAGCTTATATCACCTGAAGATTAACCCCCCTACCCCAGCTCATATCACTTGAATATTAGCCCCCACGCCAAGCTTATATCACCTGAATATTAGCCCCTCCAAGCTTATATCACCTGAAGATTAACCCCCTAAACCCTGCTTACATCACCTGAATATTAGCCCCAACCCCAAGCTTATATCACCTGAAAACTAGCCCCCACCCCGAGCTTACATCACCTGAATATTAGCCCCTACCCCAAGCATATACACCTGAAGATTAACCCCCTACTCCAGCTTATACACCTGAAGATTAGCCCCCTACCCCCGCTTCTTACCTGAAAATTAGAACCCCCCCCCCTCCAGCTTATTTCACCTAATGATAAAACACCTTAACTCTACCTAGGGGAGGTAAATTGGGTTAGGTTAGGTTAGGTTAGGTCAGGCATAGTGTATATGTATATGACAGTATTCAAGCTATTTATTCTGTAACATAAACAAAAGTACAAAATTAGTTATAACATTACTAGTTATACGCATATCTCGACTCTTGTCTGTACCTGTAATTGTACCTATATAGCTATATGCCTGTACCTGTAATTGTACCTATATAGCTATATGCCTGTACCTCTAATTGTACCTATATAGCTATACGCCTGTACCTCTAATTGTTTATATATCCTGACGTGTGTGTATATATATACCTGTACCTATATTTAAATACACCTATGCTGTTATTTTTACCTTTAATAATGAAGGAAAGTGAGTTGACAAGAGAGCATTTAAGGGTCATATTGTTCATGCTGTGTAAGTCCCCACAATTTCTGCTTCATAATGTTGGTTATTCTTTGTTTAGTCTGATGATGCTGTAAAGTGTGTGTAGGGGTGGCAGAGAGAGGGCGGCTGGTAAATAGACAGGCATACGAGAGAGAGAGAGAGAGAGAGAGAGAGAGAGAGAGAGAGAGCATTGCTTCCAAACAGAAGACAAACAGAAAAAAATAGACAGATAGAGAAAACGAAATATTAATAAACAGACAGTCAGACAGACAGCTAATACATATACAGTAGGCTCTCGGCAATAACGTTTAATAGATGCCCGAAAAACGCTGTTATTAGCGAAAACGTTATTTGTGTGACATTAAAACACATGTAAAAAGGGTTTATTGGTGCCGCCGCCCCAAGAATTTCTCCCAAATTTTCCCCCTAGAAACCCTCCTAACACTTTTTGTTCGCTGAAATAAAAAGAATTGTTATTCAATCATCAAAATAAAGAGTTTGAGTAATATAACACTTAGCCTGGGAGAGGTTTTGAGGTGCTTTGTGTGATGATTGTTCGGTATCTGAGGGCCGCTAACACTTGCACTGTCTTTCATTCTACAAGCTAAGCATTTCACAAGGAAATGCTCTGTTATCACTAACAACCTGTTTCTATCACTTTTATCATTCATAGCTCGCCTCGCATTTCCATCACTACCGTAATATTTCTTATCCAGTGCAATACTCTTCTTGGTCTCCTCTAAGTTCTTCTTAATATTTCGCAGTGTAGACTCAGGACAGTTCAATTTCCTCACAATATCAATGTTCCGTGCACCACTTTCAATGAGCTCAACAATCTGTTCTTTATCCTTGACCGAGTAGGAATGCCTCACCCCTCCAGCCTCCCTACACTCTGACCCTTCTCAACCCCCGCATTACCCTGCCACCCACTCACACATCGGCTCTAGTCCTCCACCGGCCTCCCTCTTTCCCTAGCTGGTGAATGCTTCGGATTGAAGATTCGATACTCCCCGGGTTCACACCACACAGAAAGGGTGCATTAACAACGCTGATTGTAATTGTTGGAAGTGGAAAAGAATGTACAGTCGCCAGCAAATGTCCTGTCACCTCTCCTGCCGTTCCACGAACCCCGAAATTCTCTCTCGTGAACCTAAGCAGTAGACCCTGATGCTTTATTCTGTCCACGGCTGCTTCGGCTTCGCGAGTCTAAACCTCGGGGTTCGTGGAGCAGCAGGAGAGGCGATAGGACATTTGCTGGCGACTGTACATGTATGTGTATTTACCTTAATGTGTCCATATTGGAGAGTTTAGTCTGTTATATCGAGGTTCGTTAGATGCGAAACCTCTATATAACAGACTACCCGTTTGACTGATGTCCGGTAAATGAAGGTTTTTCTATATCATGAATAGTAAAAAATATTGAAATGGATTGTAAATCAAAAATATTCAATAAAGATTGTAATAACTACCCCGACTTTTCTCCGACTCCATATCATGTTTGTAAAGGCCTGGAACTAAGGGATATGAATCCCTTGCCAGCCTAATGAGGATCTTATAAGAGGAAAGTCAAGAACCATGGTTTTCTGAGGGATAACAAACAACCTTTCGAGATTGACATCTCTTTACTATGAAAAGAACACAAAACTCTGACATCACTCACACAAATATCAAATAAAAATTACGGGCGTCAAACAATTATGAGAATCAAACAATTAATGGAGTCAACGATTACTGGAGTCAAACAATTAATGAGAATCAAACAATTAAGAGAATTAAACAAATAATAGAATCAAACAATTACGGGAGTCAAACAATTAATGGAATCAAACAATGAACAGATATTTCCTACGGCGGCGGCCCTGGAGAAGGTTCTGGAAAGCAGTGATCCACTCTCAGGGGGAAGGTCAAGTCAGCTTCCTTACTAGGCGTCGGCGTTGGCAGGCGAGGTCCTGCTTCACAGAAGAAATACCGGGGCACAGACGGTGGAGATGATGTGGCAGCCGCTGTAGTAGCCGGGGTAGGTGTCCAGAGTTTGGCAGTCAATTTGTGAAGGTCTGGGGAATCAGCCCACGAGCCCAGGACATATCAGAAGAGAACACAACCAGAATTTGAACGAGCAGGTGGGAAGTGCAGCGGTGGTGCTAGTGTCTGGGGTGTCACGAGGCAGCAGTGACCTTTTCATCTCCGTCTACACCCCCAAGTGGGCGGCAACCGTCCTGCTCGTTACAGCCCTGACAATGTTGTCTTTGCACGCTTAGTGAGCTTCAACCCCCACTTTAAAGATGATTTAGCTTTGTGTCTTTTGAATTGCTTATCGAGTATTTTATGAAGTTCCCGGGCATTTAGCTCGCCACTGCTATTAATTGCATGCGTCAATTCCTCATCAAGTTTAGGTGGGACCTTTTTCATTTTTCTCGTCCCTTCTTTTATGAGGGTGCATAGTTCATGCTGGTTTTACTTTAACCTGTCGTATGACCACTACTTGTCGTCTAAACAAACGTATTCGTCTGAAGTCCCCAGTACAGTTTGCTTGTCGGGGATGTAAGCATACAATTGGTACGTGTTATCTTGAGCTATGAAAATATGTTTTTGCCAACCATTATTGAGTGATATTCTTAAGTCATGGGCTGAAGAAACCAGTGCTGCCACAAGCCGAAACAATTTTAAACGCTCTTTATCAGTTATGTCTTTTTCTATGAACTATTGAAAGGTGACTGGGGTCTCAACCTCAGGGTCAAACTCGTCTATTTTTATATTTTTCATCCGAGTCCCAATAAAAGCTATACGGTCATCCATGGACAAAATGTCTTCAGATACCTCTTCAGGCAGAATGTCTTCAGGCAGAATGCCTTTAGGCGCATTACCTGAAGGCACGCCCTTGGGTGATCCATTTCGAGATTTTATTAATTCATACAATTTTCGAATTCCCAAGAGAGTGAGGAGCAAAGCGACAACTATAAACATTATCAGAAGAAGAAGAAACTCGATGGGGAAGGACTCCATCGAGGCTTTTTTAATCAAATCACGCAGTTGCTACACCTCCCCTAAGAGACATTTATATTTCATATATCGGCCTACGACTGGTATTTGTCTCAAGGGGAAGTCACAGGCTGCCGGACGGGGCTCGGGCACAGGTGGGTCCCTCATGAAGCTCAACAAAGAGTTCATGCTCCTGTGTAACTTCCTATCGGTACGAGACAGTGTCCGTTTTAAATCTAATTCTAATTTTAGTTTTTCACATTATTGTCGCGATTCCAAGCAGAACAAAGACGCCCAAAACCCAAACAAGAGAGCACACATAACCACTACTAATTTGTACGTACTAACCATGTTTACCGTACTTCGGTGTTTTAAGTTTAAAGGATTTATATTAATTGCGTTAAAGCAACGTCAGCGTATGTTTATTAGATTTAGGTTGGAACAGTTACCTTCGACAACATACAGTACATGGTACACGGGCAGTTGTACAGTACTAGTGTTGGAGTGACTATAGTACTAGTGTTGTAGTGAATATTTAATACTAATGTTGGAGTGAATATGTAGTACAAGTGTTGTAGAGAACATGTAGTAATAGTGTGGTAGTGAATATGTAGTACTGGTGTTGTAATGAATATGTAGTACTAGTGTTGTAGTGAATATGTAATACTAGTGTTTTAGTGAATAAGTAGTACTAGTGTGGTAGTGAATATGAAGTACTAGTGTTGTAGAGAACATGTAGTACTATTGTTGTAGTGAACATGTAGTACTAGTGTTGTAGAGAACATGTAGTACTAGTGTTGTAGTGAATCATGTACATGGTACACGGGCAGTTGTACAGTACTAGTGTTGTAGTGTACATGTAGTACTAGTGTTGTGGTGAATATGTAGTACTAGTGTTGTGGTGAATATGTAGTACTAGTGTCGTAGTGAACATGTAGTACTAGTGTTGTAGAGAACATATAGTACTAGTATTGTAGTGAATATGTAGTACTAGTGTTGGAATGAATATGCAGTACTAGTGTTGTAGTTAATATGTTGTACTAGTGTTGTAGTGAACATGTAGTACTAGTGTTGTAGTAAATATGTAGTGCTTGTGTTGTAGTGAATTTGTAGTACTAGTGTTGTAGTGAACATGTAGTACTAGTGTTGTAGTGAATATGTAGTACTAGTGTTGGAATGAATATGCAGTACTAGTGTTGTAATGAATATGTAGTACTAGTGTTGTAGTGAACATGTAGTATTAGTGTTGCAGATAATATGTAGTACTAGTGTTGTAGTGAATATGAAGTACTAGTGTTGAAGTGAATATGTAGTACTAGTGTTGTAGTGAATATGTAGTACTAGTGTTGTAATGAATATGCAGTACTAGTGTTGTAATGAATATGTAGTACTAGTGTTGTAATGAATATGTAGTACTAGTGTTGTAATGAATATGCAGTACTAGTGTTGTAGTGAATATGTAGTACTAGTGTTGTAATGAATAAGTAGTACTAGTGTTGTAGTGAACATGTGGTAGTAGTGTTGTAATAAATATGTAGTACTAGTGTTGTAGTGAATATGAAGTACTAGTGTTGTAGAGAACATGTAGTACTAGTGTTGTAGAGAACATGTAGTACTAGTGTTGTAGTGAACATGCAGTACTAGTGTTGTAGTGAACATGTAGTACTAGTGTTGTAGTGAATATGTAGTACTAGTGATGTAGTGAATAAGTAGTACTAGTGTTGTAGTGAACATGCAGTACTAGTGCTGTAGTGAATAGTACTAGTGTTGTAGAGAACATATAGTACTAGTGTTGTAGTGAACATGCAGTACTAGTGTTGTAGTGAACATGTAGTACTAGTGTTGTAATGAATATGTAGTACTAGTGTTGTAGTGAATATGTAGTACTAGTGTTGTAGTGAACATGCAGTACTAGTGTTGTAGTGAATATGTAGTACTAGTGTTGTAGTGAACATGCAGTACTAGTGTTGTAGTGAATATGTATTACTACTGTTGTAGTGAATAAGTAGTATTAGTGTTGTAGTGAATATGTATTACTATTGTTGTAGTGAACATGTAGTACTAATGTTGTAGTGAATCATGTAGTACTAATGAAGTAAAGTGAGTTGGCAAGAGTGTAATTAAGGGCCATATTGTTCATGCTGTGTAAGTCCCCACAATTTCTGCTTCATAATGTTGGTTATTCTTTGTTTAGTCTGATGATGCTGTAAAGTGTGTGTAGGGGTGGCAGAGAGAGGGCGGCTGGTAAATAGACAGGCATACGAGAGAGAGAGAGAGAGAGAGAGAGAGAGAGAGAGAGAGAGAGAGCATTGCTTCCAAACAGAAGACAAACAGAAAAAAATAGACAGATAGAGAAAACGAAATATTAATAAACAGACAGTCAGACAGAGAGCTAATACATATACAATAGGCTCTCGCCAATAACGTTTAATAGATGCCTGAAAAACGCCGTTATTAGCGAAAACGTTATTTGTGTGACATTAAAATACATGTAAAAAGGGTTTATTGGTGCCGCCGCCCCAAGAATTTCTCCCAAATTTTCCCCCTAGAAACCCTCCTAACACTTTTTGTTCGCTGAAATAAAAAGAATTGTTATTCAATCATCAAAATAAAGAGTTTGAGTAATATAACACTTAGCCTGGGAGAGTTTTTGAGGTGCTTTGTGTGATGATTGTTCGGTATCTGAGGGCCGCTAACACTTGCACTGTCTTTCATTCTACAAGCTAAGCATTTCACAAGGAAATGCTCTGTTATCACTAACAACCTGTTTCTATCACTTTTATCATTCATAGCTCGCCTCGCATTTCCATCACTACCGTAATATTTCTTATCCAGTGCAATACTCTTCTTGGTCTCCTCTAAGTTCTTCTTAATATTTCGCAGTGTAGACTCAGGACAGTTCAATTTCCTCACAATATCAATGTTCCGTGCACCACTTTCAATGAGCTCAACAATCTGTTCTTTATCCTTGACCGAGTAGGAATGCCTCACCCCTCCAGCCTCCCTACACTCTGACCCTTCTCAACCCCCGCATTACCCTGCCACCCACTCACACATCGGCTCTAGTCCTCCACCGGCCTCCCTCTTTCCCTAGCTGGTGAATGCTTCGGATTGAAGATTCGATACTCCCCGGGTTCACACCACACAGAAAGGGTGCATTAACAACGCTGATTGTAATTGTTGGAAGTGGAAAAGAATGTACAGTCGCCAGCAAATGTCCTGTCACCTCTCCTGCCGTTCCACGAACCCCGAAATTCTCTCTCGTGAACCTAAGCAGTAGACCCTGATGCTTTATTCTGTCCACGGCTGCTTCGGCTTCGCGAGTCTAAACCTCGGGGTTCGTGGAGCAGCAGGAGAGGCGATAGGACATTTGCTGGCGACTGTACATGTATGTGTATTTACCTTAATGTGTCCATATTGGAGAGTTTAGTCTGTTATATCGAGGTTCGTTAGATGCGAAACCTCTATATAACAGACTACCCGTTTGACTGATGTCCGGTAAATGAAGGTTTTTCTATATCATGAATAGTAAAAAATATTGAAATGGATTGTAAATCAAAAATATTCAATAAAGATTGTAATAACTACCCCGACTTTTCTCCGACTCCATATCATGTTTGTAAAGGCCTGGAACTAAGGGATATGAATCCCTTGCCAGCCTAATGAGGATCTTATAAGAGGAAAGTCAAGAACCATGGTTTTCTGAGGGATAACAAACAACCTTTCGAGATTGACATCTCTTTACTATGAAAAGAACACAAAACTCTGACATCACTCACACAAATATCAAATAAAAATTACGGGCGTCAAACAATTATGAGAATCAAACAATTAATGGAGTCAACGATTACTGGAGTCAAA
This sequence comes from Homarus gammarus, assembly GCA_958450375.1. Classification (NCBI taxonomy): domain Eukaryota; kingdom Metazoa; phylum Arthropoda; class Malacostraca; order Decapoda; family Nephropidae; genus Homarus; species Homarus gammarus. The sequence goes on along the minus strand of CAUDMG010003187.1, from coordinate 1,768,439 downwards.
CAATTAATGAGAATCAAACAATTAAGAGAATTAAACAAATAATAGAATCAAACAATTACGGGAGTCAAACAATTAATGGAATCAAACAATGAACAGATATTTCCTACGGCGGCGGCCCTGGAGAAGGTTCTGGAAAGCAGTGATCCACTCTCAGGGGGAAGGTCAAGTCAGCTTCCTTACTAGGCGTCGGCGTTGGCAGGCGAGGTCCTGCTTCACAGAAGAAATACCGGGGCACAGACGGTGGAGATGATGTGGCAGCCGCTGTAGTAGCCGGGGTAGGTGTCCAGAGTTTGGCAGTCAATTTGTGAAGGTCTGGGGAATCAGCCCACGAGCCCAGGACATATCAGAAGAGAACACAACCAGAATTTGAACGAGCAGGTGGGAAGTGCAGCGGTGGTGCTAGTGTCTGGGGTGTCACGAGGCAGCAGTGACCTTTTCATCTCCGTCTACACCCCCAAGTGGGCGGCAACCGTCCTGCTCGTTACAGCCCTGACAATGTTGTCTTTGCACGCTTAGTGAGCTTCAACCCCCACTTTAAAGATGATTTAGCTTTGTGTCTTTTGAATTGCTTATCGAGTATTTTATGAAGTTCCCGGGCATTTAGCTCGCCACTGCTATTAATTGCATGCGTCAATTCCTCATCAAGTTTAGGTGGGACCTTTTTCATTTTTCTCGTCCCTTCTTTTATGAGGGTGCATAGTTCATGCTGGTTTTACTTTAACCTGTCGTATGACCACTACTTGTCGTCTAAACAAACGTATTCGTCTGAAGTCCCCAGTACAGTTTGCTTGTCGGGGATGTAAGCATACAATTGGTACGTGTTATCTTGAGCTATGAAAATATGTTTTTGCCAACCATTATTGAGTGATATTCTTAAGTCATGGGCTGAAGAAACCAGTGCTGCCACAAGCCGAAACAATTTTAAACGCTCTTTATCAGTTATGTCTTTTTCTATGAACTATTGAAAGGTGACTGGGGTCTCAACCTCAGGGTCAAACTCGTCTATTTTTATATTTTTCATCCGAGTCCCAATAAAAGCTATACGGTCATCCATGGACAAAATGTCTTCAGATACCTCTTCAGGCAGAATGTCTTCAGGCAGAATGCCTTTAGGCGCATTACCTGAAGGCACGCCCTTGGGTGATCCATTTCGAGATTTTATTAATTCATACAATTTTCGAATTCCCAAGAGAGTGAGGAGCAAAGCGACAACTATAAACATTATCAGAAGAAGAAGAAACTCGATGGGGAAGGACTCCATCGAGGCTTTTTTAATCAAATCACGCAGTTGCTACACCTCCCCTAAGAGACATTTATATTTCATATATCGGCCTACGACTGGTATTTGTCTCAAGGGGAAGTCACAGGCTGCCGGACGGGGCTCGGGCACAGGTGGGTCCCTCATGAAGCTCAACAAAGAGTTCATGCTCCTGTGTAACTTCCTATCGGTACGAGACAGTGTCCGTTTTAAATCTAATTCTAATTTTAGTTTTTCACATTATTGTCGCGATTCCAAGCAGAACAAAGACGCCCAAAACCCAAACAAGAGAGCACACATAACCACTACTAATTTGTACGTACTAACCATGTTTACCGTACTTCGGTGTTTTAAGTTTAAAGGATTTATATTAATTGCGTTAAAGCAACGTCAGCGTATGTTTATTAGATTTAGGTTGGAACAGTTACCTTCGACAACATACAGTACATGGTACACGGGCAGTTGTACAGTACTAGTGTTGGAGTGACTATAGTACTAGTGTTGTAGTGAATATTTAATACTAATGTTGGAGTGAATATGTAGTACAAGTGTTGTAGAGAACATGTAGTAATAGTGTGGTAGTGAATATGTAGTACTAGTGTTGTAATGAATATGTAGTACTAGTGTTGTAGTGAATATGTAATACTAGTGTTTTAGTGAATAAGTAGTACTAGTGTGGTAGTGAATATGAAGTACTAGTGTTGTAGAGAACATGTAGTACTATTGTTGTAGTGAACATGTAGTACTAGTGTTGTAGAGAACATGTAGTACTAGTGTTGTAGTGAATCATGTACATGGTACACGGGCAGTTGTACAGTACTAGTGTTGTAGTGTACATGTAGTACTAGTGTTGTGGTGAATATGTAGTACTAGTGTTGTGGTGAATATGTAGTACTAGTGTCGTAGTGAACATGTAGTACTAGTGTTGTAGAGAACATATAGTACTAGTATTGTAGTGAATATGTAGTACTAGTGTTGGAATGAATATGCAGTACTAGTGTTGTAGTTAATATGTTGTACTAGTGTTGTAGTGAACATGTAGTACTAGTGTTGTAGTAAATATGTAGTGCTTGTGTTGTAGTGAATTTGTAGTACTAGTGTTGTAGTGAACATGTAGTACTAGTGTTGTAGTGAATATGTAGTACTAGTGTTGGAATGAATATGCAGTACTAGTGTTGTAATGAATATGTAGTACTAGTGTTGTAGTGAACATGTAGTATTAGTGTTGCAGATAATATGTAGTACTAGTGTTGTAGTGAATATGAAGTACTAGTGTTGAAGTGAATATGTAGTACTAGTGTTGTAGTGAATATGTAGTACTAGTGTTGTAATGAATATGCAGTACTAGTGTTGTAATGAATATGTAGTACTAGTGTTGTAATGAATATGTAGTACTAGTGTTGTAATGAATATGCAGTACTAGTGTTGTAGTGAATATGTAGTACTAGTGTTGTAATGAATAAGTAGTACTAGTGTTGTAGTGAACATGTGGTAGTAGTGTTGTAATAAATATGTAGTACTAGTGTTGTAGTGAATATGAAGTACTAGTGTTGTAGAGAACATGTAGTACTAGTGTTGTAGAGAACATGTAGTACTAGTGTTGTAGTGAACATGCAGTACTAGTGTTGTAGTGAACATGTAGTACTAGTGTTGTAGTGAATATGTAGTACTAGTGATGTAGTGAATAAGTAGTACTAGTGTTGTAGTGAACATGCAGTACTAGTGCTGTAGTGAATAGTACTAGTGTTGTAGAGAACATATAGTACTAGTGTTGTAGTGAACATGCAGTACTAGTGTTGTAGTGAACATGTAGTACTAGTGTTGTAATGAATATGTAGTACTAGTGTTGTAGTGAATATGTAGTACTAGTGTTGTAGTGAACATGCAGTACTAGTGTTGTAGTGAATATGTAGTACTAGTGTTGTAGTGAACATGCAGTACTAGTGTTGTAGTGAATATGTATTACTACTGTTGTAGTGAATAAGTAGTATTAGTGTTGTAGTGAATATGTATTACTATTGTTGTAGTGAACATGTAGTACTAATGTTGTAGTGAATCATGTAGTACTAATGAAGTAAAGTGAGTTGGCAAGAGTGTAATTAAGGGCCATATTGTTCATGCTGTGTAAGTCCCCACAATTTCTGCTTCATAATGTTGGTTATTCTTTGTTTAGTCTGATGATGCTGTAAAGTGTGTGTAGGGGTGGCAGAGAGAGGGCGGCTGGTAAATAGACAGGCATACGAGAGAGAGAGAGAGAGAGAGAGAGAGAGAGAGAGAGAGAGAGAGCATTGCTTCCAAACAGAAGACAAACAGAAAAAAATAGACAGATAGAGAAAACGAAATATTAATAAACAGACAGTCAGACAGAGAGCTAATACATATACAATAGGCTCTCGCCAATAACGTTTAATAGATGCCTGAAAAACGCCGTTATTAGCGAAAACGTTATTTGTGTGACATTAAAATACATGTAAAAAGGGTTTATTGGTGCCGCCGCCCCAAGAATTTCTCCCAAATTTTCCCCCTAGAAACCCTCCTAACACTTTTTGTTCGCTGAAATAAAAAGAATTGTTATTCAATCATCAAAATAAAGAGTTTGAGTAATATAACACTTAGCCTGGGAGAGTTTTTGAGGTGCTTTGTGTGATGATTGTTCGGTATCTGAGGGCCGCTAACACTTGCACTGTCTTTCATTCTACAAGCTAAGCATTTCACAAGGAAATGCTCTGTTATCACTAACAACCTGTTTCTATCACTTTTATCATTCATAGCTCGCCTCGCATTTCCATCACTACCGTAATATTTCTTATCCAGTGCAATACTCTTCTTGGTCTCCTCTAAGTTCTTCTTAATATTTCGCAGTGTAGACTCAGGACAGTTCAATTTCCTCACAATATCAATGTTCCGTGCACCACTTTCAATGAGCTCAACAATCTGTTCTTTATCCTTGACCGAGTAGGAATGCCTCACCCCTCCAGCCTCCCTACACTCTGACCCTTCTCAACCCCCGCATTACCCTGCCACCCACTCACACATCGGCTCTAGTCCTCCACCGGCCTCCCTCTTTCCCTAGCTGGTGAATGCTTCGGATTGAAGATTCGATACTCCCCGGGTTCACACCACACAGAAAGGGTGCATTAACAACGCTGATTGTAATTGTTGGAAGTGGAAAAGAATGTACAGTCGCCAGCAAATGTCCTGTCACCTCTCCTGCCGTTCCACGAACCCCGAAATTCTCTCTCGTGAACCTAAGCAGTAGACCCTGATGCTTTATTCTGTCCACGGCTGCTTCGGCTTCGCGAGTCTAAACCTCGGGGTTCGTGGAGCAGCAGGAGAGGCGATAGGACATTTGCTGGCGACTGTACATGTATGTGTATTTACCTTAATGTGTCCATATTGGAGAGTTTAGTCTGTTATATCGAGGTTCGTTAGATGCGAAACCTCTATATAACAGACTACCCGTTTGACTGATGTCCGGTAAATGAAGGTTTTTCTATATCATGAATAGTAAAAAATATTGAAATGGATTGTAAATCAAAAATATTCAATAAAGATTGTAATAACTACCCCGACTTTTCTCCGACTCCATATCATGTTTGTAAAGGCCTGGAACTAAGGGATATGAATCCCTTGCCAGCCTAATGAGGATCTTATAAGAGGAAAGTCAAGAACCATGGTTTTCTGAGGGATAACAAACAACCTTTCGAGATTGACATCTCTTTACTATGAAAAGAACACAAAACTCTGACATCACTCACACAAATATCAAATAAAAATTACGGGCGTCAAACAATTATGAGAATCAAACAATTAATGGAGTCAACGATTACTGGAGTCAAACAATTAATGAGAATCAAACAATTAAGAGAATTAAACAAATAATAGAATCAAACAATTACGGGAGTCAAACAATTAATGGAATCAAACAATGAACAGATATTTCCTACGGCGGCGGCCCTGGAGAAGGTTCTGGAAAGCAGTGATCCACTCTCAGGGGGAAGGTCAAGTCAGCTTCCTTACTAGGCGTCGGCGTTGGCAGGCGAGGTCCTGCTTCACAGAAGAAATACCGGGGCACAGACGGTGGAGATGATGTGGCAGCCGCTGTAGTAGCCGGGGTAGGTGTCCAGAGTTTGGCAGTCAATTTGTGAAGGTCTGGGGAATCAGCCCACGAGCCCAGGACATATCAGAAGAGAACACAACCAGAATTTGAACGAGCAGGTGGGAAGTGCAGCGGTGGTGCTAGTGTCTGGGGTGTCACGAGGCAGCAGTGACCTTTTCATCTCCGTTTACACCCCCAAGTGGGCGGCAACCGTCCTGCTCGTTACAGCCCTGACAATGTTGTCTTTGCACGCTTAGTGAGCTTCAACCCCCACTTTAAAGATGATTTAGCTTTGTGTCTTTTGAATTGCTTATCGAGTATTTTATGAAGTTCCCGGGCATCTAGCTCGCCACTGCTATTGATTGCATGCGTCAATTCCTCATCAAGTTTAGGTGGGACCTTTTTCATTTTTCTCGTCCCTTCTTTTATGAGGGTGCATAGTTCATACTGGTTTTACTTTAACCTGTCGTATGACCACTACTTGTCGTCTAAACAAACGTATTCGTCTGAAGTCCCCAGTACAGTTTGCTTGTCGGGGATGTAAGCATACAATTGGTACGTGTTATCTTGAGCTATGAAAATATGTTTTTGCCAACCATTATTGAGTGATATTCTTAAGTCATGGGCTGAAGAAACCAGTGCTGCCACAAGCCGAAACAATTTTAAACGCTCTTTATCAGTTATGTCTTTTTCTATGAACTATTGAAAGGTGACTGGGGTCTCAACCTCAGGGTCAAACTCGTCTATTTTTATATTTTTCATCCGAGTCCCAATAAAAGCTATACGGTCATCCATGGACAAAATGTCTTCAGATACCTCTTCAGGCAGAATGTCTTCAGGCAGAATGCCTTTAGGCGCATTACCTGAAGGCACGCCCTTGGGTGATCCATTTCGAGATTTTATTAATTCATACAATTTTCGAATTCCCAAGAGAGTGAGGAGCAAAGCGACAACTATAAACATTATCAGAAGAAGAAGAAACTCGATGGGGAAGGACTCCATCGAGGCTTTTTTAATCAAATCACGCAGTTGCTACACCTCCCCTAAGAGACATTTATATTTCATATATCGGCCTACGACTGGTATTTGTCTCAAGGGGAAGTCACAGGCTGCCGGACGGGGCTCGGGCACAGGTGGGTCCCTCATGAAGCTCAACAAAGAGTTCATGCTCCTGTGTAACTTCCTATCGGTACGAGACAGTGTCCGTTTTAAATCTAATTCTAATTTTAGTTTTTCACATTATTGTCGCGATTCCAAGCAGAACAAAGACGCCCAAAACCCAAACAAGAGAGCACACATAACCACTACTAATTTGTACGTACTAACCATGTTTACCGTACTTCGGTGTTTTAAGTTTAAAGGATTTATATTAATTGCGTTAAAGCAACGTCAGCGTATGTTTATTAGATTTAGGTTGGAACAGTTACCTTCGACAACATACAGTACATGGTACACGGGCAGTTGTACAGTACTAGTGTTGGAGTGACTATAGTACTAGTGTTGTAGTGAATATTTAATACTAATGTTGGAGTGAATATGTAGTACAAGTGTTGTAGAGAACATGTAGTAATAGTGTGGTAGTGAATATGTAGTACTGGTGTTGTAATGAATATGTAGTACTAGTGTTGTAGTGAATATGTAATACTAGTGTTTTAGTGAATAAGTAGTACTAGTGTGGTAGTGAATATGAAGTACTAGTGTTGTAGAGAACATGTAGTACTATTGTTGTAGTGAACATGTAGTACTAGTGTTGTAGAGAACATGTAGTACTAGTGTTGTAGTGAATCATGTACATGGTACACGGGCAGTTGTACAGTACTAGTGTTGTAGTGTACATGTAGTACTAGTGTTGTGGTGAATATGTAGTACTAGTGTTGTGGTGAATATGTAGTACTAGTGTCGTAGTGAACATGTAGTACTAGTGTTGTAGAGAACATATAGTACTAGTATTGTAGTGAATATGTAGTACTAGTGTTGGAATGAATATGCAGTACTAGTGTTGTAGTTAATATGTTGTACTAGTGTTGTAGTGAACATGTAGTACTAGTGTTGTAGTAAATATGTAGTGCTTGTGTTGTAGTGAATTTGTAGTACTAGTGTTGTAGTGAACATGTAGTACTAGTGTTGTAGTGAATATGTAGTACTAGTGTTGGAATGAATATGCAGTACTAGTGTTGTAATGAATATGTAGTACTAGTGTTGTAGTGAACATGTAGTATTAGTGTTGCAGATAATATGTAGTACTAGTGTTGTAGTGAATATGAAGTACTAGTGTTGAAGTGAATATGTAGTACTAGTGTTGTAGTGAATATGTAGTACTAGTGTTGTAATGAATATGCAGTACTAGTGTTGTAATGAATATGTAGTACTAGTGTTGTAATGAATATGTAGTACTAGTGTTGTAATGAATATGCAGTACTAGTGTTGTAGTGAATATGTAGTACTAGTGTTGTAATGAATAAGTAGTACTAGTGTTGTAGTGAACATGTGGTAGTAGTGTTGTAATAAATATGTAGTACTAGTGTTGTAGTGAATATGAAGTACTAGTGTTGTAGAGAACATGTAGTACTAGTGTTGTAGAGAACATGTAGTACTAGTGTTGTAGTGAACATGCAGTACTAGTGTTGTAGTGAACATGTAGTACTAGTGTTGTAGTGAATATGTAGTACTAGTGATGTAGTGAATAAGTAGTACTAGTGTTGTAGTGAACATGCAGTACTAGTGCTGTAGTGAATAGTACTAGTGTTGTAGAGAACATATAGTACTAGTGTTGTAGTGAACATGCAGTACTAGTGTTGTAGTGAACATGTAGTACTAGTGTTGTAATGAATATGTAGTACTAGTGTTGTAGTGAATATGTAGTACTAGTGTTGTAGTGAACATGCAGTACTAGTGTTGTAGTGAATATGTAGTACTAGTGTTGTAGTGAACATGCAGTACTAGTGTTGTAGTGAATATGTATTACTACTGTTGTAGTGAATAAGTAGTATTAGTGTTGTAGTGAATATGTATTACTATTGTTGTAGTGAACATGTAGTACTAATGTTGTAGTGAATCATGTAGTACTAATGAAGTAAAGTGAGTTGGCAAGAGTGTAATTAAGGGCCATATTGTTCATGCTGTGTAAGTCCCCACAATTTCTGCTTCATAATGTTGGTTATTCTTTGTTTAGTCTGATGATGCTGTAAAGTGTGTGTAGGGGTGGCAGAGAGAGGGCGGCTGGTAAATAGACAGGCATACGAGAGAGAGAGAGAGAGAGAGAGGGAGAGAGAGAGAGAGAGCATTGCTTCCAAACAGAAGACAAACAGAAAAAAATAGACAGATAGAGAAAACGAAATATTAATAAACAGACAGTCAGACAGAGAGCTAATACATATACAATAGGCTCTCGCCAATAACGTTTAATAGATGCCTGAAAAACGCCGTTATTAGCGAAAACGTTATTTGTGTGACATTAAAATACATGTAAAAAGGGTTTATTGGTGCCGCCGCCCCAAGAATTTCTCCCAAATTTTCCCCCTAGAAACCCTCCTAACACTTTTTGTTCGCTGAAATAAAAAGAATTGTTATTCAATCATCAAAATAAAGAGTTTGAGTAATATAACACTTAGCCTGGGAGAGTTTTTGAGGTGCTTTGTGTGATGATTGTTCGGTATCTGAGGGCCGCTAACACTTGCACTGTCTTTCATTCTACAAGCTAAGCATTTCACAAGGAAATGCTCTGTTATCACTAACAACCTGTTTCTATCACTTTTATCATTCATAGCTCGCCTCGCATTTCCATCACTACCGTAATATTTCTTATCCAGTGCAATACTCTTCTTGGTCTCCTCTAAGTTCTTCTTAATATTTCGCAGTGTAGACTCAGGACAGTTCAATTTCCTCACAATATCAATGTTCCGTGCACCACTTTCAATGAGCTCAACAATCTGTTCTTTATCCTTGACCGAGTAGGAATGCCTCACCCCTCCTGCCTCCCTACACTCTGACCCTTCTCAACCCCCGCATTACCCTGCCACCCACTCACACATCGGCTCTAGTCCTCCACCGGCCTCCCTCTTTCCCTAGCTGGTGAATGCTTCGGATTGAAGATTCGATACTCCCCGGGTTCACACCACACAGAAAGGGTGCATTAACAACGCTGATTGTAATTGTTGGAAGTGGAAAAGAATGTACAGTCGCCAGCAAATGTCCTGTCACCTCTCCTGCCGTTCCACGAACCCCGAAATTCTCTCTCGTGAACCTAAGCAGTAGACCCTGATGCTTTATTCTGTCCACGGCTGCTTCGGCTTCGCGAGTCTAAACCTCGGGGTTCGTGGAGCAGCAGGAGAGGCGATAGGACATTTGCTGGCGACTGTACATGTATGTGTATTTACCTTAATGTGTCCATATTGGAGAGTTTAGTCTGTTATATCGAGGTTCGTTAGATGCGAAACCTCTATATAACAGACTACCCGTTTGACTGATGTCCGGTAAATGAAGGTTTTTCTATATCATGAATAGTAAAAAATATTGAAATGGATTGTAAATCAAAAATATTCAATAAAGATTGTAATAACTACCCCGACTTTTCTCCGACTCCATATCATGTTTGTAAAGGCCTGGAACTAAGGGATATGAATCCCTTGCCAGCCTAATGAGGATCTTATAAGAGGAAAGTCAAGAACCATGGTTTTCTGAGGGATAACAAACAACCTTTCGAGATTGACATCTCTTTACTATGAAAAGAACACAAAACTCTGACATCACTCACACAAATATCAAATAAAAATTACGGGCGTCAAACAATTATGAGAATCAAACAATTAATGGAGTCAACGATTACTGGAGTCAAACAATTAATGAGAATCAAACAATTAAGAGAATTAAACAAATAATAGAATCAAACAATTACGGGAGTCAAACAATTAATGGAATCAAACAATGAACAGATATTTCCTACGGCGGCGGCCCTGGAGAAGGTTCTGGAAAGCAGTGATCCACTCTCAGGGGGAAGGTCAAGTCAGCTTCCTTACTAGGCGTCGGCGTTGGCAGGCGAGGTCTTGCTTCACAGGAGAAATACCGGGGCACAGACGGTGGAGATGATGTGGCAGCCGCTGTAGTAGCCGGGGTAGGTGTCCAGAGTTTGGCAGTCAATTTGTGAAGGTCTGGGGAATCAGCCCACGAGCCCAGGACATATCAGAAGAGAACACAACCAGAATTTGAACGAGCAGGTGGGAAGTGCAGAGGTGGTGCTAGTGTCTGGGGTGTCACGAGGCAGCAGTGACCTTCTCATCTCCGTTTACACCCCCAAGTGGGCGGCAACCGTCCTGCTCGTTACAGCCCTGACAATGTTGTCTTTGCACGCTTAGTGAGCTTCAACCCCCACTTTAAAGATGATTTAGCTTTGTGTCTTTTGAATTGCTTATCGAGTATTTTATGAAGTTCCCGGGCATCTAGCTCGCCACTGCTATTGATTGCATGCGTCAATTCCTCATCAAGTTTAGGTGGGACCTTTTTCATTTTTCTCGTCCCTTCTTTTATGAGGGTGCATAGTTCATACTGGTTTTACTTTAACCTGTCGTATGACCACTACTTGTTGTCTAAACAAACGTATTCCTCTGAAGTCCCCAGTACAGTTTGCTTGTCGGGGATGTAAGCATACAATTGGTACGTGTTATCTTGAGCTATGAAAATATGTTTTTGCCAACCATTATTGAGTGATATTCTTAAGTCATGGGCTGAAGAAACCAGTGCTGCCACAAGCCGAAATAATTTTAAACGCTCTTTATCAGTTATGTCTTTTTCTATGAACTATTGAAAGGTGACTGGGGTCTCAACCTCAGGGTCAAACTCGTCTATTTTTATATTTTTCATCCGAGTCCCAATAAAAGCTATACGGTCATCCATGGACAAAATGTCTTCAGATACCTCTTCAGGCAGAATGTCTTCAGGCAGAATGCCTTTAGGCGCATTACCTGAAGGCACGCCCTTGGGTGATCCATTTCGAGATTTTATTAATTCATACAATTTTCGAATTCCCAAGAGAGTGAGGAGCAAAGCGACAACTATAAACATTATCAGAAGAAGAAGAAACTCGATGGGGAAGGACTCCATCGAGGCTTTTTTAATCAAATCACGCAGTTGCTACACCTCCCCTAAGAGACATTTATATTTCATATATCGGCCTACGACTGGTATTTGTCTCAAGGGGAAGTCACAGGCTGCCGGACGGGGCTCGGGCACAGGTGGGTCCCTCATGAAGCTCAACAAAGAGTTCATGCTCCTGTGTAACTTCCTATCGGTACGAGACAGTGTCCGTTTTAAATCTAATTCTAATTTTAGTTTTTCACATTATTGTCGCGATTCCAAGCAGAACAAAGACGCCCAAAACCCAAACAAGAGAGCACACATAACCACTACTAATTTGTACGTACTAACCATGTTTACCGTACTTCGGTGTTTTAAGTTTAAAGGATTTATATTAATTGCGTTAAAGCAACGTCAGCGTATGTTTATTAGATTTAGGTTGGAACAGTTACCTTCGACAACATACAGTACATGGTACACGGGCAGTTGTACAGTACTAGTGTTGGAGTGACTATAGTACTAGTGTTGTAGTGAATATTTAATACTAATGTTGGAGTGAATATGTAGTACAAGTGTTGTAGAGAACATGTAGTAATAGTGTGGTAGTGAATATGTAGTACTAGTGTTGTAATGAATATGTAGTACTAGTGTTGTAGTGAATATGTAATACTAGTGTTTTAGTGAATAAGTAGTACTAGTGTGGTAGTGAATATGAAGTACTAGTGTTGTAGAGAACATGTAGTACTATTGCTGTAGTGAACATGTAGTACTAGTGTTGTAGAGAACATGTAGTACTAGTGTTGTAGTGAATCATGTACATGGTACACGGGCAGTTGTACAGTACTAGTGTTGTAGTGTACATGTAGTACTAGTGTTGTGGTGAATATGTAGTACTAGTGTCGTAGTGAACATGTAGTACTAGTGTTGTAGAGAACATGTAGTACTAGTATTGTAGTGAATATGTAGTACTAGTGTTGGAATGAATATGCAGTACTAGTGTTGTAGTTAATATGTTGTACTAGTGTTGTAGTGAACATGTAGTACTAGTGTTGTAGTGAACATGTAGTACTAGTGTTGTAGTAAATATGTAGTGCTTGTGTTGTAGTGAATTTGTAGCACTAGTGTTGTAGTGAACATGTAGTACTAGTGTTGTAGTGAATATGTAGTACTAGTGTTGTAATGAATATGTAGTACTAGTGTTGTAGTGAACATATAGTAGTAGTGTTGTAATAAGTATGTAGTACTAGTGTTGTAGTGAACATGTAGTACTAGTGTTGTAGAGAACATGTAGTACTAGTGTTGTAGTGAATCATGTACATGGTACACGGGCAGTTGTACAGTACTAGTGTTGTAGTGTACATGTAGTACTAGTGTTGTGGTGAACATGCAGTACTAGTGTTGTAGTGAACATGCAGTACTAGTGTTGTAGTGAATATGTAGTACTAGTGATGTAGTGAATAAGTAGTACTAGTGTTGTAGTGAACATGCAGTACTAGTGCTGTAGTGAATAGTACTAGTGTTGTAGAGAACATATAGTACTAGTGTTGTAGTGAACATGCAGTACTAGTGTTGTAGTGAACATGTAGTACTAGTGTTGTAATGAATATGTAGTACTAGTGTTGTAGTGAATATGTAGTACTAGTGTTGTAGAGAACATGTAGTACTAGTGTTGTAGTGAACATGCAGTACTAGTGTTGTAGTGAACATGCAGTACTAGTGTTGTAGTGAATATGTAGTACTAGTGATGTAGTGAATAAGTAGTACTAGTGTTGTAGTGAATATGTAGTACTAGTGTTGTAGTGAACATGCAGTACTAGTGCTGTAGTGAATAGTACTAGTGTTGTAGAGAACATATAGTACTAGTGTTGTAGTGAACATGCAGTACTAGTGTTGTAGTGAACATGCAGTACTAGTGTTGTAGTGAACATGTAGTACTAGTGTTGTAATGAATATGTAGTACTAGTGTTGTAGTGAATATGTAGTACTAGTGTTGTAGTGAACATGCAGTACTAGTGCTGTAGTGAATATGTTGTACTAGTGTTGTAGTGAACATGTAGTACTAGTGTTGTAGTAAATATGTAGTGCTTGTGTTGTAGTGAATTTGTAGTACTAGTGTTGTAGTGAACATGTAGAACTAGTGTTGTAGTGAATATGTAGTACTAGTGTTGGAATGAATATGCAGTACTAGTGTTGTAGTGAATATGTAGTACTAGTGTTGTAATGAATATGTAGTACTAGTGTTGTAGTGAACATGTAGTAGTAGTGTTGTAATAAGTATGTAGTACTAGTGTTGTAGTGAATATGAAGTACTAGTGTTGTAGAGAACATGTAGTACTAGTGTTGTAGAGAACATGTAGTACTAGTGTTGTAGTGAACATGCAGTACTAGTGTTGTAGTGAACATGTAGTACTAGTGTTGTAGTGAATATGTAGTACTAGTAATGTAGTGAATAAGTGGTACTAGTGTTGTAGTGAACATGCAGTACTAGTGCTGTAGTGAATAGTACTAGTGTTGTAGAGAACATATAGTACTAGTGTTGTAGTGAACATGCAGTACTAGTGTTGTAGTGAACATGTAGTACTAGTGTTGTAATGAATATGTAGTACTAGTGTTGTAGTGAATATGTAGTACTAGTGTTGTAGTGAACATGCAGTACTAGTGTTGTAGTGAATATGTAGTACTAGTGTTGTAGTGAACATGCAGTACTAGTGTTGTAGTGAATATGTATTACTACTATTGTAGTGAATAAGTAGTATTAGTGTTGTAGTGAATATGTATTACTATTGTTGTAGTGAACATGTAGTACTAATGTTGTAGTGAATCATGTAGTACTAATGAAGTAAAGTGAGTTGGCAAGAGTGTAATTAAGGGCCATAGTGTTCATGCTGTGTAAGTCCCCACAATTTCTGCTTCATAATGTTGGTTATTCTTTGTTTAGTCTGATGATGCTGTAAAGTGTGTGTAGGGGTGGCAGAGAGAGGGCGGCTGGTAAATAGACAGGCATACGAGAGAGAGAGAGAGAGAGAGAGAGAGAGCATTGCTTCCAAACAGAAGACAAACAGAAAAAAAATAGACAGATAGAGAAAACGAAATATTAATAAACAGACAGTCAGACAGTGAGCTAATACATATACAATAGGCTCTCGCCAATAACGTTTAATAGATGCCTGAAAAACGCCGTTATTAGCGAAAACGTTATTTGTGTGACATTAAAATTCATGTAAAAAGGGTTTATTGGTGCCACCGCCCCAAGAATTTCTCCCAAATTTTCCCCCTAGAAACCCTCCTAACACTTTTTGTTCGCTGAAATAAAAAGAATTGTTATTCAATCATCAAAATAAAGAGTTTGAGTAATATAACACTTAGCCTGGGAGAGTTTTTGAGGTGCTTTGTGTGATGATTGTTCGGTATCTGAGGGCCGCTAACACTTGCACTGTCTTTCATTCTACAAGCTAAGCATTTCACAAGGAAATGCTCTGTTATCACTAACAACCTGTTTCTATCACTTTTATCATTCATAGCTCGCCTCGCATTTCCATCACTACCGTAATATTTCTTATCCAGTGCAATACTCTTCTTGGTCTCCTCTAAGTTCTTCTTAATATTTCGCAGTGTAGACTCAGGACAGTTCAATTTCCTCACAATATCAATGTTCCGTGCACCACTTTCAATGAGCTCAACAATCTGTTCTTTATCCTTGACCGAGTAGGAATGCCTCACCCCTCCAGCCTCCCTACACTCTGACCCTTCTCAACCCCCGCATTACCCTGCCACCCACTCACACATCGGCTCTAGTCCTCCACCGGCCTCCCTCTTTCCCTAGCTGGTGAATGCTTCGGATTGAAGATTCGATACTCCCCGGGTTCACACCACACAGAAAGGGTGCCTTAGCAACGCTGATTGTAATTGTTGGAAGTGGAAAAGAATGTACAGTCGCCAGCAAATGTCCTGTCACCTCTCCTGCCGTTCCACGAACCCCGAAATTCTCTCTCGTGAACCTAAGCAGTAGACCCTGATGCTTTATTCTGTCCACGTCTGCTTCGGCTTCGCGAGTCTAAACCTCGGGGTTCGTGGAGCAGCAGGAGAGGCGATAGGACATTTGCTGGCGACTGTACATGTATGTGTATTTACCTTAATGTGTCCATATTGGAGAGTTTAGTCTGTTATATCGAGGTTCGTTAGATGCGAAACCTCTATATAACAGACTACCCGTTTGACTGATGTCCGGTAAATGAAGGTTTTTCTATATCATGAATAGTAAAAAATATTGAAATGGATTGTAAATCAAAAATATTCAATAAAGATTGTAATAACTACCCCGACTTTTCTCCGACTCCATATCATGTTTGTAAAGGCCTGGAACTAAGGGATATGAATCCCTTGCCAGCCTAATGAGGATCTTATAAGAGGAAAGTCAAGAACCATGGTTTTCTGAGGGATAACAAACAACCTTTCGAGATTGACATCTCTTTACTATGAAAAGAACACAAAACTCTGACATCACTCACACAAATATCAAATAAAAATTACGGGCGTCAAACAATTATGAGAATCAAACAATTAATGGAGTCAACGATTACTGGAGTCAAACAATTAATGAGAATCAAACAATTAAGAGAATTAAACAATTAATAGAATCAAACAATTACGGGAGTCAAACAATTAATGGAATCAAACAAGGAACAGATATTTCCTACGGCGGCGGCCCTGGAGAAGGTTCTGGAAAGCAGTGATCCACTCTCAGGGGGAAGGTCAAGTCAGCTTCCTTACTAGGCGTCGGCGTTGGCAGGCGAGGTCTTGCTTCACAGAAGAAATACCGGGGCACAGACGGTGGAGATGATGTGGCAGCCGCTGTAGTAGCCGGGGTAGGTGTCCAGAGTTTGGCAGTCAATTTGTGAAGGTCTGGGGAATCAGCCCACGAGCCCAGGACATATCAGAAGAGAACACAACCAGAATTTGAACGAGCAGGTGGGAAGTGCAGCGGTGGTGCTAGTGTCTGGGGTGTCACGAGGCAGCAGTGACCTTTTCATCTCCGTCTACACCCCCAAGTGGGCGGCAACCGTCCTGCTCGTTACAGCCCTGACAATGTTGTCTTTGCACGCTTAGTGAGCTTCAATCCCCACTTTAAAGATGATTTAGCTTTGTGTCTTTTGAATTGCTTATCGAGTATTTTATGAAGTTCCCGGGCATTTAGCTCGCCACTGCTATTGATTGCATGCGTCAATTCCTCATCAAGTTTAGGTGGGACCTTTTTCATTTTTCTCGTCCCTTCTTTTATGAGGGTGCATAGTTCATACTGGTTTTACTTTAACCTGTCGTATGACCACTACTTGTCGTCTAAACAAACGTATTCGTCTGAAGTCCCCAGTACAGTTTGCTTGTCGGGGATGTAAGCATACAATTGGTACGTGTTATCTTGAGCTATGAAAATATGTTTTTGCCAACCATTATTGAGTGATATTCTTAAGTCATGGGCTGAAGAAACCAGTGCTGCCACAAGCCGAAACAATTTTAAACGCTCTTTATCAGTTATGTCTTTTTCTATGAACTATTGAAAGGTGACTGGGGTCTCAACCTCAGGGTCAAACTCGTCTATTTTTATATTTTTCATCCGAGTCCCAATAAAAGCTATACGGTCATCCATGGACAAAATGTCTTCAGATACCTCTTAAGGCAGAATGTCTTCAGGCAGAATGCCTTTAGGCGCATTACCTGAAGGCACGCCCTTGGGTGATCCATTTCGAGATTTTATTAATTCATACAATTTTCGAATTCCCAAGAGAGTGAGGAGCAAAGCGACAACTATAAACATTATCAGAAGAAGAAGAAACTCGATGGGGAAGGACTCCATCGAGGCTTTTTTAATCAAATCACGCAGTTGCTACACCTCCCCTAAGAGACATTTATATTTCATATATCGACCTACGAGTGGTATTTGTCTCAAGGGGAAGTCACAGGCTGCCGGACGGGGCTCGGGCACAGGTGGGTCCCTCATGAAGCTCAACAAAGAGTTCATGCTCCTGTGTAACTTCCTATCGGTACGAGACAGTGTCCGTTTTAAATCTAATTCTAATTTTAGTTTTTCACATTATTGTCGCGATTCCAAGCAGAACAAAGACGCCCAAAACCCAAACAAGAGAGCACACATAACCACTACTAATTTGTACGTACTAACCATGTTTACCATACTTCGGTGTTTTAAGTTTAAAGGATTTATATTAATTGCGTTAAAGCAACGTCAGCGTATGTTTATTAGATTTAGGTTGGAACAGTTACCTTCGACAACATACAGTACATGGTACACGGGCAGTTGTACAGTACTAGTGTTGGAGTGACTATAGTACTAGTGTTGTAGTGAATATTTAATACTAATGTTGGAGTGAATATGTAGTACAAGTGTTGTAGAGAACATGTAGTAATAGTGTGGTAGTGAATATGTAGTACTAGTGTTGTAATGAATATGTAGTACTAGTGTTGTAGTGAATATGTAATACTAGTGTTTTAGTGAATAAGTAGTACTAGTGTGGTAGTGAATATGAAGTACTAGTGTTGTAGAGAACATGTAGTACTATTGTTGTAGTGAACATGTAGTACTAGTGTTGTAGAGATCATGAGTACTAGTGTTGTAGTGAATCATGTACATGGTACACGGGCAGTTGTACAGTACTAGTGTTGTAGTGTACATGTAGTACTAGTGTTGTGGTGAATATGTAGTACTAGTGTCGTAGTGAACATGTAGTACTAGTGTTGTAGAGAACATGTAGTACTAGTATTGTAGTGAATATGTAGTACTAGTGTTGGAATGAATATGCAGTACTAGTGTTGTAGTTAATATGTTGTACTAGTGTTGTAGTGAACATGTAGTACTAGTGTTGTAGTAAATATGTAGTGCTTGTTTTGTAGTGAATTTGTAGTACTAGTGTTGTAGTGAACATGTAGTACTAGTGTTGTAGTGAATATGTAGTACTAGTGTTGGAATGAATATGCAGTACTAGTGTTGTAGTGAATATGTAGTACTAGTGTTGTAATGAATATGTAGTACTAGTGTTGTAGTGAACATGTAGTAGTAGTGTTGTAGAAATAGTAGTATGTGTATGTAGTACTAGTGTTGTAGTGAATATGAAGTACTAGTGTTGTAGAGAACATGTAGTACTAGTGTTGTAGAGAACATGTAGTACTAGTGTTGTAATGAATATGTAGTACTAGTGTTGTAGTGAATATGTAGTACTAGTGTTGCAGTGAACATGCAGTACTAGTGTTGTAGTGAATATGTAGTACTAGTGTTGTAGTGAACATGCAGTACTAGTGTTGTAGTGAATATGTATTACTACTGTTGTAGTGAATAAGTAGTATTAGTGTTGTAGTGAATATGTATTACTATTGTTGTAGTGAACATGTAGTACTAATGTTGTAGTGAATCATGTAGTACTAATGAAGTAAAGTGAGTTGGCAAGAGTGTAATTAAGGGCCATATTGTTCATGCTGTGTAAGTCCCCACAATTTCTGCTTCATAATGTTGGTTATTCTTTGTTTAGTCTGATGATGCTGTAAAGTGTGTGTAGGGGTGGCAGAGAGAGGGCGGCTGGTAAATAGACAGGCATACGAGAGAGAGAGAGAGAGAGAGAGAGAGAGAGAGAGAGAGAGAGAGAGCATTGCTTCCAAACAGAAGACAAACAGAAAAAAAATAGACAGATAGAGAAAACGAAATATTAATAAACAGACAGTCAGACAGTGAGCTAATACATATACAATAGGCTCTCGCCAATAACGTTTAATAGATGCCTGAAAAACGCCGTTATTAGCGAAAACGTTATTTGTGTGACATTAAAATACATGTAAAAAGGGTTTATTGGTGCCACCGCCCCAAGAATTTCTCCCAAATTTTCCCCCTAGAAACCCTCCTAACACTTTTTGTTCGCTGAAATAAAAAGAATTGTTATTCAATCATCAAAATAAAGAGTTTGAGTAATATAACACTTAGCCTGGGAGAGTTTTTGAGGTGCTTTGTGTGATGATTGTTCGGTATCTGAGGGCCGCTAACACTTGCACTGTCTTTCATTCTACAAGCTAAGCATTTCACAAGGAAATGCTCTGTTATCACTAACAACCTGTTTCTATCACTTTTATCATTCATAGCTCGCCTCGCATTTCCATCACTACCGTAATATTTCTTATCCAGTGCAATACTCTTCTTGGTCTCCTCTAAGTTCTTCTTAATATTTCGCAGTGTAGACTCAGGACAGTTCAATTTCCTCACAATATCAATGTTCCGTGCACCACTCTCAATGAGCTCAACAATCTGTTCTTTATCCTTGACCGAGTAGGAATGCCTCACCCCTCCAGCCTCCCTACACTCTGACCCTTCTCAACCCCCGCATTACCCTGCCACCCACTCACACATCGGCTCTAGTCCTCCACCGGCCTCCCTCTTTCCCTAGCTGGTGAATGCTTCGGATTGAAGATTCGATACTCCCCGGGTTCACACCACACAGAAAGGGTGCATTAACAACGCTGATTGTAATTGTTGGAAGTGGAAAAGAATGTACAGTCGCCAGCAAATGTCCTGTCACCTCTCCTGCCGTTCCACGAACCCCGAAATTCTCTCTCGTGAACCTAAGCAGTAGACCCTGATGCTTTATTCTGTCCACGGCTGCTTCGGCTTCGCGAGTCTAAACCTCGGGGTTCGTGGAGCAGCAGGAGAGGCGATAGGACATTTGCTGGCGACTGTACATGTATGTGTATTTACCTTAATGTGTCCATATTGGAGAGTTTAGTCTGTTATATCGAGGTTCGTTAGATGCGAAACCTCTATATAACAGACTACCCGTTTGACTGATGTCCGGTAAATGAAGGTTTTTCTATATCATGAATAGTAAAAAATATTGAAATGGATTGTAAATCAAAAATATTCAATAAAGATTGTAATAACTACCCCGACTTTTCTCCGACTCCATATCATGTTTGTAAAGGCCTGGAACTAAGGGATATGAATCCCTTGCCAGCCTAATGAGGATCTTATAAGAGGAAAGTCAAGAACCATGGTTTTCTGAGGGATAACAAACAACCTTTCGAGATTGACATCTCTTTACTATGAAAAGAACACAAAACTCTGACATCACTCACACAAATATCAAATAAAAATTACGGGCGTCAAACAATTATGAGAATCAAACAATTAATGGAGTCAACGATTACTGGAGTCAAACAATTAATGAGAATCAAACAATTAAGAGAATTAAACAATTAATAGAATCAAACAATTACGGGAGTCAAACAATTAATGGAATCAAACAAGGAACAGATATTTCCTACGGCGGCGGCCCTGGAGAAGGTTCTGGAAAGCAGTGATCCACTCTCAGGGGGAAGGTCAAGTCAGCTTCCTTACTAGGCGTCGGCGTTGGCAGGCGAGGTCTTGCTTCACAGAAGAAATACCGGGGCACAGACGGTGGAGATGATGTGGCAGCCGCTGTAGTAGCCGGGGTAGGTGTCCAGAGTTTGGCAGTCAATTTGTGAAGGTCTGGGGAATCAGCCCACGAGCCCAGGACATATCAGAAGAGAACACAACCAGAATTTGAACGAGCAGGTGGGAAGTGCAGCGGTGGTGCTAGTGTCTGGGGTGTCACGAGGCAGCAGTGACCTTTTCATCTCCGTCTACACCCCCAAGTGGGCGGCAACCGTCCTGCTCGTTACAGCCCTGACAATGTTGTCTTTGCACGCTTAGTGAGCTTCAACCCCCACTTTAAAGATGATTTAGCTTTGTGTCTTTTGAATTGCTTATCGAGTATTTTATGAAGTTCCCGGGCATTTAGCTCGCCACTGCTATTAATTGCATGCGTCAATTCCTCATCAAGTTTAGGTGGGACCTTTTTCATTTTTCTCGTCCCTTCTTTTATGAGGGTGCATAGTTCATACTGGTTTTACTTTAACCTGTCGTATGACCACTACTTGTCGTCTAAACAAACGTATTCGTCTGAAGTCCCCAGTACAGTTTGCTTGTCGGGGATGTAAGCATACAATTGGTACGTGTTATCTTGAGCTATGAAAATATGTTTTTGCCAACCATTATTGAGTGATATTCTTAAGTCATGGGCTGAAGAAACCAGTGCTGCCACAAGCCGAAACAATTTTAAACGCTCTTTATCAGTTATGTCTTTTTCTATGAACTATTGAAAGGTGACTGGGGTCTCAACCTCAGGGTCAAACTCGTCTATTTTTATATTTTTCATCCGAGTCCCAATAAAAGCTATACGGTCATCCATGGACAAAATGTCTTCAGATACCTCTTCAGGCAGAATGTCTTCAGGCAGAATGCCTTTAGGCGCATTACCTGAAGGCACGCCCTTGGGTGATCCATTTCGAGATTTTATTAATTCATACAATTTTCGAATTCCCAAGAGAGTGAGGAGCAAAGCGACAACTATAAACATTATCAGAAGAAGAAGAAACTCGATGGGGAAGGACTCCATCGAGGCTTTTTTAATCAAATCACGCAGTTGCTACACCTCCCCTAAGAGACATTTATATTTCATATATCGACCTACGAGTGGTATTTGTCTCAAGGGGAAGTCACAGGCTGCCGGACGGGGCTCGGGCACAGGTGGGTCCCTCATGAAGCTCAACAAAGAGTTCATGCTCCTGTGTAACTTCCTATCGGTACGAGACAGTGTCCGTTTTAAATCTAATTCTAATTTTAGTTTTTCACATTATTGTCGCGATTCCAAGCAGAACAAAGACGCCCAAAACCCAAACAAGAGAGCACACATAACCACTACTAATTTGTACGTACTAACCATGTTTACCATACTTCGGTGTTTTAAGTTTAAAGGATTTATATTAATTGCGTTAAAGCAACGTCAGCGTATGTTTATTAGATTTAGGTTGGAACAGTTACCTTCGACAACATACAGTACATGGTACACGGGCAGTTGTACAGTACTAGTGTTGGAGTGACTATAGTACTAGTGTTGTAGTGAATATTTAATACTAATGTTGGAGTGAATATGTAGTACAAGTGTTGTAGAGAACATGTAGTAATAGTGTGGTAGTGAATATGTAGTACTAGTGTTGTAATGAATATGTAGTACTAGTGTTGTAGTGAATATGTAATACTAGTGTTTTAGTGAATAAGTAGTACTAGTGTGGTAGTGAATATGAAGTACTAGTGTTGTAGAGAACATGTAGTACTATTGTTGTAGTGAACATGTAGTACTAGTGTTGTAGAGATCATGAGTACTAGTGTTGTAGTGAATCATGTACATGGTACACGGGCAGTTGTACAGTACTAGTGTTGTAGTGTACATGTAGTACTAGTGTTGTGGTGAATATGTAGTACTAGTGTCGTAGTGAACATGTAGTACTAGTGTTGTAGAGAACATGTAGTACTAGTATTGTAGTGAATATGTAGTACTAGTGTTGGAATGAATATGCAGTACTAGTGTTGTAGTTAATATGTTGTACTAGTGTTGTAGTGAACATGTAGTACTAGTGTTGTAGTAAATATGTAGTGCTTGTGTTGTAGTGAATTTGTAGTACTAGTGTTGTAGTGAACATGTAGTACTAGTGTTGTAGTGAATATGTAGTACTAGTGTTGGAATGAATATGCAGTACTAGTGTTGTAGTGAATATGTAGTACTAGTGTTGTAATGAATATGTAGTACTAGTGTTGTAGTGAACATGTAGTAGTAGTGTTGTAATAAGTATGTAGTACTAGTGTTGTAGTGAATATGAAGTACTAGTGTTGTAGAGAACATGTAGTACTAGTGTTGTAGAGAACATGTAGTACTAGTGTTGTAATGAATATGTAGTACTAGTGTTGTAGTGAATATGTAGTACTAGTGTTGCAGTGAACATGCAGTACTAGTGTTGTAGTGAATATGTAGTACTAGTGTTGTAGTGAACATGCAGTACTAGTGTTGTAGTGAATATGTATTACTACTGTTGTAGTGAATAAGTAGTATTAGTGTTGTAGTGAATATGTATTACTATTGTTGTAGTGAACATGTAGTACTAATGTTGTAGTGAATCATGTAGTACTAATGAAGTAAAGTGAGTTGGCAAGAGTGTAATTAAGGGCCATATTGTTCATGCTGTGTAAGTCCCCACAATTTCTGCTTCATAATGTTGGTTATTCTTTGTTTAGTCTGATGATGCTGTAAAGTGTGTGTAGGGGTGGCAGAGAGAGGGCGGCTGGTAAATAGACAGGCATACGAGAGAGAGAGAGAGAGAGAGAGAGAGAGAGAGAGAGAGAGAGAGAGCATTGCTTCCAAACAGAAGACAAACAGAAAAAAAATAGACAGATAGAGAAAACGAAATATTAATAAACAGACAGTCAGACAGTGAGCTAATACATATACAATAGGCTCTCGCCAATAACGTTTAATAGATGCCTGAAAAACGCCGTTATTAGCGAAAACGTTATTTGTGTGACATTAAAATACATGTAAAAAGGGTTTATTGGTGCCACCGCCCCAAGAATTTCTCCCAAATTTTCCCCCTAGAAACCCTCCTAACACTTTTTGTTCGCTGAAATAAAAAGAATTGTTATTCAATCATCAAAATAAAGAGTTTGAGTAATATAACACTTAGCCTGGGAGAGTTTTTGAGGTGCTTTGTGTGATGATTGTTCGGTATCTGAGGGCCGCTAACACTTGCACTGTCTTTCATTCTACAAGCTAAGCATTTCACAAGGAAATGCTCTGTTATCACTAACAACCTGTTTCTATCACTTTTATCATTCATAGCTCGCCTCGCATTTCCATCACTACCGTAATATTTCTTATCCAGTGCAATACTCTTCTTGGTCTCCTCTAAGTTCTTCTTAATATTTCGCAGTGTAGACTCAGGACAGTTCAATTTCCTCACAATATCAATGTTCCGTGCACCACTCTCAATGAGCTCAACAATCTGTTCTTTATCCTTGACCGAGTAGGAATGCCTCACCCCTCCAGCCTCCCTACACTCTGACCCTTCTCAACCCCCGCATTACCCTGCCACCCACTCACACATCGGCTCTAGTCCTCCACCGGCCTCCCTCTTTCCCTAGCTGGTGAATGCTTCGGATTGAAGATTCGATTCTCCCCGGGTTCACACCACACAGAAAGGGTGCATTAACAACGCTGATTGTAATTGTTGGAAGTGGAAAAGAATGTACAGTCGCCAGCAAATGTCCTGTCACCTCTCCTGACGTTCCACGAACCCCGAAATTCTCTCTCGTGAACCTAAGCAGTAGACCCTGATGCTTTATTCTGTCCACGGCTGCTTCGGCTTCGCGAGTCTAAACCTCGGGGTTCGTGGAGCAGCAGGAGAGGCGACAGGACATTTGCTGGCGACTGTACATGTATGTGTATTTACCTTAATGTGTCCATATTGGAGAGTTTAGTCTGTTATATCGAGGTTCGTTAGATGCGTAACCTCTATATAACAGACTACCCGTTTGACTGATGTCCGGTAAATGAAGGTTTTTCTATATCATGAATAGTAAAAAATATTGAAATGGATTGTAAATCAAAAGTATTCAATAAAGATTGTAATAACTACCCCGACTTTTCTCCGACTCCATATCATGTTTGTAAAGGCCTGGAACTAAGGGATATGAATCCCTTGCCAGCCTAATGAGGATCTTATAAGAGGAAAGTCAAGAACCATGGTTTTCTGAGGGATAACAAACAACCTTTCGAGATTGACATCTCTTTACTATGAAAAGAACACAAAACTCTGACATCACTCACACAAATATCAAATAAAAATTACGGGCGTCAAACAATTATGAGAATCAAACAATTAATGGAGTCAACGATTACTGGAGTCAAACAATTAATGAGAATCAAACAATTAAGAGAATTAAACAATTAATAGAATCAAACAATTACGGGAGTCAAACAATTAATGGAATCAAACAATGAACAGATATTTCCTACGGCGGCGGCCCTGGAGAAGGTTCTGGAAAGCAGTGATCCACTCTCAGGGGGAAGGTCAAGTCAGCTTCCTTACTAGGCGTCGGCGTTGGCAGGCGAGGTCCTGCTTCACAGAAGAAATACCGGGGCACAGACGGTGGAGATGATGTGGCAGCCGCTGTAGTAGCCGGGGTAGGTGTCCAGAGTTTGGCAGTCAATTTGTGAAGGTCTGGGGAATCAGCCCACGAGCCCAGGACATATCAGAAGAGAACACAACCAGAATTTGAACGAGCAGGTGGGAAGTGCAGCGGTGGTGCTAGTGTCTGGGGTGTCACGAGGCAGCAGTGACCTTTTCATCTCCGTTTACACCCCCAAGTGGGCGGCAACCGTCCTGCTCGTTACAGCCCTGACAATGTTGTCTTTGCACGCTTAGTGAGCTTCAACCCCCACTTTAAAGATGATTTAGCTTTGTGTCTTTTGAATTGCTTATCGAGTATTTTATGAAGTTCCCGGGCATCTAGCTCGCCACTGCTATTGATTGCATGCGTCAATTCCTCATCAAGTTTAGGTGGGACCTTTTTCATTTTTCTCGTCCCTTCTTTTATGAGGGTGCATAGTTCATACTGGTTTTACTTTAACCTGTCGTATGACCACTACTTGTCGTCTAAACAAACGTATTCCTCTGAAGTCCCCAGTACAGTTTGCTTGTCGGGGATGTAAGCATACAATTGGTACGTGTTATCTTGAGCTATGAAAATATGTTTTTGCCAACCATTATTGAGTGATATTCTTAAGTCATGGGCTGAAGAAACCAGTGCTGCTACAAGCCGAAACAATTTTAAACGCTCTTTATCAGTTATGTCTTTTTCTATGAACTATTGAAAGGTGACTGGGGTCTCAACCTCAGGGTCAAACTCGTCTATTTTTATATTTTTCATCCGAGTCCCAATAAAAGCTATACGGTCATCCATGGACAAAATGTCTTCAGATACCTCTTCAGGCAGAATGTCTTCAGGCAGAATGCCTTTAGGCGCATTACCTGAAGGCACGCCCTTGGGTGATCCATTTCGAGATTTTATTAATTCATACAATTTTCGAATTCCCAAGAGAGTGAGGAGCAAAGCGACAACTATAAACATTATCAGAAGAAGAAGAAACTCGATGGGGAAGGACTCCATCGAGGCTTTTTTAATCAAATCACGCAGTTGCTGCACCTCCCCTAAGAGACATTTATATTTCATATATCGGCCTACGACTGGTATTTGTCTCAAGGGGAAGTCACAGGCTGCCGGACGGGGCTCGGGCACAGGTGGGTCCCTCATGAAGCTCAACAAAGAGTTCATGCTCCTGTGTAACTTCCTATCGGTACGAGACAGTGTCCGTTTTAAATCTAATTCTAATTTTAGTTTTTCACATTATTGTCGCGATTCCAAGCAGAACAAAGACGCCCAAAACCCAAACAAGAGAGCACACATAACCACTACTAATTTGTACGTACTAACCATGGTTACCGTACTTCGGTGTTTTAAGTTTAAAGGATTTATATTAATTGCGTTAAAGCAACGTCAGCGTATGTTTATTAGATTTAGGTTGGAACAGTTACCTTCGACAACATACAGTACATGGTACATGGGCAGTTGTACAGTACTAGTGTTGGAGTGACTATAGTACTAGTGTTGTAGTGAATATTTAATACTAATGTTGGAGTGAATATGTAGTACAAGTGTTGTAGAGAACATGTAGTAATAGTGTGGTAGGGAATATGTAGTACTAGTGTTGTAATGAATATGTAGTACTAGTGTTGTAGTGAATATGTAATACTAGTGTTTTAGTGAATAAGTAGTACTACTGTGGTAGTGAATATGAAGTACTAGTGTTGTAGAGAACATGTAGTACTATTGTTGAAGTGAACATGTAGTACTAGTGTTGTAGAGAACATGTAGTACTAGTGTTGTAGTGAATCATGTACATGGTACACGGGCAGTTGTACAGTACTAGTGTTGTAGTGTACATGTAGTACTAGTGTTGTGGTGAATATGTAGTACTAGTGTTGTGGTGAATATGTAGTACTAGTGTCGGAGTGAACATGTAGTACTAGCGTTGTAGAGAACATGTAGTACTAGTATTGTAGTGAATATGTAGTACTAGTGTTGGAATGAATATGCAGTACTAGTGTTGTAGTTAATATGTTGTACTAGTGTTGTAGTGAACATGTAATACTAGTGTTGTAGTAAATATGTAGTGCTTGTGTTGTAGTGAATTTGTAGTACTAGTGTTGTAGTGAACATGTAGTACTAGTGTTGTAGTGAATATGTAGTACTAGTGTTGGAATGAATATGCAGTACTAGTGTTGTAGTGAATATGTAGTACTAGTGTTGTAATGAATATGTAGTACTAGTGTTGTAGTGAACATGTAGTATTAGTGTTGTAGATAATATGTAGTACTAGTGTTGTAATGAATATGCAGTACTAGTGTTGTAGTGAATATGCAGTACTAGTCTTGTAATGAATATGTAGTACTAGTGTTGTAGTGAATCATGTGCATGGTACACGGGCAGTTGTACAGTACTAGTGTTGTAGTGTACATGTAGTACTAGTGTTGTAGTGATTATGAAGTACTAGTGTTGAAGTGAATATGTAGTACCAGTGTTGTAGTGAATATGTAGTACTAGTGTTGTAATGAATATGCAGTACTAGTGTTGTAATGAATATGTAGTACTAGTGTTGTAATGAATATGTAGTACTAGTGTTGTAATGAATATGCAGTACTAGTGTTGTAGTGAATATGCAGTACTAGTCTTGTAATGAATATGTAGTACTAGTGTTGTAGTGAATCATGTGCATGGTACACGGGCAGTTGTACAGTACTAGTGTTGTAGTGTACATGTAGTACTAGTGTTGTGGTGAATATGTAGTACTAGTGTTGTGGTGAATATGTAGTACTAGTGTCGTAGTGAACATGTAGTACTAGTGTCGTAGAGAACATGTAGTACT
Organism: Homarus gammarus; assembly: GCA_958450375.1. Lineage (NCBI taxonomy): Eukaryota > Metazoa > Arthropoda > Malacostraca > Decapoda > Nephropidae > Homarus > Homarus gammarus. The sequence continues at coordinate 1,740,127 of CAUDMG010003187.1, read as the reverse complement.
AGTGTTGGAATGAATATGCAGTACTAGTGTTGTAGCTAATATGTTGTACTAGTGTTGTAGTGAACATTTAGTACTAGTGTTGTAGTAAATATGTAGTGCTTGTGTTGTAGTGAATATGTAGGAGTTGTGTTGTAGTGAATATGTAGGACTAGTGTTGTAGTGAACATGTAGTACTAGTGTTGTAGTGAACATGTAGTACTAGTGTTGTAGTGAATATGTAGGACTAGTGTTGTCGTGAATATGTAGGACTAGTGTTGTAGTGAATATGTAGGACTAGTGTTGTAGTGAATATGTAGTACTAGTGTTGTAGTGAACATGTAGTACTAGTGCTGTAGTGAATATGTAGTACTAGTGTTGTAGTGAATATGTAGTTGTAGTGTTGTACTGAACATGTAGTATTAGTGTTGTAATGAATATGTAGTGCTAGTGTTGTAGTGAATATGTAGTACTAGTGTTGTAGAGAACATGTAGTACTAGTGTTGTAGTGAATATTTAGTACTAGTGTTGTGGTGAATATGTAGTACTAGTGTTGTACTGAACATGTAGTATTAGTGTTGTAATGAATATGTAGTACTAGTGTTGTAGTGAACATGTAGTACTAGTGTTGTAGTGAATATGTAGTACTAGTTTTGTAGTGAATATGTAGTACTAGTGTTGTAATGAACATGTAGTTTTAGTGTTGTATTGAAAATGTAGTACAAGTGTTGTAGTGTACATTAGTACTAGTGTTGTTGGAAACATTTCATCTCGTGACCATTGGTCAGCCCAAGGGCCACCTAGGCGTGAATTTGTTTAAGGTGTCGATGCTGTCACCAACACAACAACCACACCTTAAATTAACGAGTTGCATGACCCAGTGTCAAGGAATTGTCCGAGAAGACCAGACAACTCGCCAACTGCACTGGCTAACCATTACCCCGGAACACAATCCGCAAATCGATTAACATCCAGGTTTCCAATTACTGCTGGGTAGACAGAGGCAAATGGCGTAAAGAAACTTGTCCATAGTTTCACCCTGCCTGGGGATCGAACCCGGTGTAGCAGCCCACATTAACCCCCCGCCAAACTATACCCGGAGTTACAGTGTGGGGGGGGGGGGTATTTATCTGGCCTAGGGGGTATGAAATCGCCTAGCCTGTTTTATACCCCGGCTATAAACTGGACTAGCCCAGAATATACTCGGGGTATATTCTGAGAAGGGGATATATTTTGGGCTGTTACAACGGTACCTGTGTGTGTGTGTGTGTGTGTGGTGGGGCCTGGTACCTGTGTGTGTGTGTGTGGAGGGGGGTGTGGCCTGGTACGTGTGTGTGTGTGGTGGGGGCTTGTACGTGTGTGTGTGTGTGTGTGTGTGTGCGGTGGAGCCTGGTACCTGTGTGTGTGTGTGTGTGTGTGTGTGTGTGGCCTTGTTCCTGCGTGTGTGTGTGTGTGTGGAGGGGGGGGGGGTGGGGCCTGGTACGTGTGTGTGTGGTGGGGGCTTGTACGTGTGTGTGTGTGTGTGTGTGTGTGTGGTGGAGCCTGGTACTTGCGTGTGTGTGTGTGTGTGTGTGTGGAGGGGGGGGTGGGGCCTGGTACGTGTGTGTGTGGTGGGGGCTTGTACGTGTGTGTGTGTGTGTGTGTGGTGGAGCCTGGTACCTGCGTGTGTGTGTGTGTGTGTGTGTGTGGAGGGGGGTGGGGCCTGGTACGTGTGTGTGTGGTGGGGGCTTGTACGTGTGTGTGTGTGTGTGGTGGAGCCTGGTACCTGCGTGTGTGTGTGGAGGGGGGGGGTGGGGCCTCGTACACGTGTGTGTGTTGTGGGGCCCAGTACCTGTGTGTGTTATGGGGCTTGGTATTGTCATGGCAGGAGAAAATAACGAAACAACACTACACCAAGACTTGACCTACACTGTGGGTGAACAAGACACAGTAACCGGACAGCTGTAATAGGTTACCAAATTATCAGACATCACCACAATAACTCATCCCAACGGCTCACAGTGTCCCGCCGTGTAACAACCTTGAAATAAAGACAATAAACACAATGATAATGGCCTAACATAACACACAGACAATTAATGTAAACAAGCGCAATAAACACAAACATATATACTTAATGTAAACGCACACACACACACACACACACTTAGCACAACCACATGTTCGTACACTTAACACATACACACACACACATACTGTACATTTAAAATAGACACACATAACACCTGCATACATTTAACACACACACACAAACAGCAGGCACCCCCTGTGTTGCTCGCCTACCTCCTGGGGTCCTCAACAACTCACTCCCTACCAGACAAAATACTCAGGAACGCCCATGTAACTTGATCACTGTTTTGGTGTATGATTATGTGTGTGTGTGTGTGTGTGTGTGTGTGTGTGTGTGTGGACGTAGGGCCCTATTGGAATAAATGGCATGTTTGTTTGTATGTATGTATGTATGTATGTATGTATGTACTGTATATATGTATGTATATATGTATGTACAGTATGCCCATTGCCCAATAATAAGAATAAATGAACACATGTTACTATTAGTCAAAAGCCTATATAATTTAAAGGAATTCAGCACCTAACGTCATAGTATACAAAATGAGTGACTTTGACCCCTTATCTGAGGTCATGACGCA